>JAOVYX010002964.1:0-11334 GCA_035668315.1 Drosera spatulata
ATCCCAAATGATCTAAAACTTCATAAACATAACATTTATTTAGTTCTTGTCATGTTTGTTCAGTTTTAGGCTTGTTTATACATAAAATCATAGGTTTCCGGGTCTCACGAGCATAACTCGTCTTTTAGTCAATTCTTCTCTTGGTTTTGCCTCGAAGGTCTCATACTACTGCACAAGAATTGTCATCTTGTTCTTCTTCACATCTTTTGTGCCCTCGTTCTTAACAACCAACGAATCCCAAATCTCCTTGGCTGTTGAACAATGTACAACGTGTTCGAAGAAGTCTTCTTCAAGGGCTTGGTAGAGATAGTTCTTTGCCCTGTTGTCGATTCCCACCATCCTCTTGTCTTCGTGAGACCATTGGTTCTCTGGCTCAGGGATCATCTTCGCTGGATCTTGTGGATCGAAATACAGTGGTTGATAAGGACCATTGAGAATAGTCTCATACAGTTCCTTATCATTAGCATCTACAAATGCCCTCATGCATGCCTAACAATTACCAAATCTCTCGATGTTACACATCGGAGGACGCAAACTCGTGGAACCGTTAGCCATCATAACAATCATGTACATAAATGATAACTAAGAAAATAAAGAACTCTAACAGAAAGATAAAGATTGACAGCAATTTCAAGAAATCTAACCAAATCAAGAAATCTAATCAAGTCTAGGATCCTTCACAAGATGCTAATCTTATAAGAAGAACCTGCTCTGATACCAACTGATAGTGCTACAACGATTAGTACAATATAGCCTAGAGGGGGGTGAATAGGCTAAGTGATCAATATTCGATTCTTATTGGAAATCTTGAACCGAACGCAGCGGAATAATAAGATTGTAGTTCTAACTTACAGTTCTTGATTCGATTGTTGGTTGTTGAATGAACATGAAAATTCAATTAGCAGGAAATATAAAATGAACACCAGATATAACGTGGAAAACCCTAGTACAGGGAGAAAAACCCACGGAACAGCCCAACACATTCATTATCTTAACACGGATTACAAAAGGTTTCCAGGTTCACCTTTCAACCTGTGAGTTTTCCTGGATCACTTAGCAAACCTTATTACCACACAAAATCAAGATCACAACTGATCTACAAAAGGTTTTCAGGTTCACCTCTTAACCTCTGAGTCTTCTGGATCACTCGACGAACCGTATCAAGAAAGAATGAAAGTATCTATAAAACTCAGAAAACTATGGAGAATATAGAAATCTCCAAAGATTAAATCCAATCAATCGAAGATGATGATTGATTTCAGAAAATCCCCAATTGTAGAAGTCGCTTCGTCGCAGGGAGAATCGAAAGTGGATGGTTCTTGAATCTTAAAGTTTGCAGTTGAGATGAATTCGCAAAGAGAGTATATGCGCTGAAGAATGAATGAAATTCTGTATCCAACTGAATTCTCCATCCGACTTTTATAGATCCTGGATGTCTTGGAAAAATGAAACAGGTTGTACGGACATTCAGATTTTTAGTTTCTCATTTGTCTTCACATCAGACCTTGATGAAGTCTGTTGAATTCGTCCATGGTAAAGCCATAGTCTGATATAGTGTCAAAGTTTGTTTGCATTTGTCTGTTCCAATCACAGAAGTCTTTTTGAACTCCTTTGGTCCAACACTGTAGTCTGTTGAATCTATTCAACCCAGAAGTCTGTTATCACAAGTCATAGTCTTCTGATTTCTTCAGAACTTTGCTAAGCATATATCATAGAACTCTGAAACACCGTAATCAGATTGGTCTTCCCAGAATACAGACATACAGTAAACTTTCCAATCTTTATTTGAACTTTTGTTCCATGAGCAATAAAACTCTGATACCCTAAAGTCTTCTCAGCCAGTCTGATTTACTCGGTACTTGCAACGAAGTCTTCAGAACCCTGACTCTCTCAAGCACTTCCTAGGACTATCAGACATCTAGTGCTAGAGATATAAGAGTCTAATTACATAAAATATGCATAGAACATAAACAAGTATTTTGACACAACAAATCATAAATAATGACAGACAAAGTAATCAAAGCATGAAGTCTGATTCACCTCTTCAAACAACAACTACAGCAGAGCACTACAAGATCTAGGTTATTTATCCTTTAGCAAGAAGAGTCTTGTTGTAAAGGGGTTTTCTTGTAAGCCACAAACAAGAAGATTGTGAACCTCCTCTTGGCTTGGCTACACTGGTCACCAAGAGAAGACTGGACTAAGCTCCTGTTACTTGTCGGTAACAAATATCTGAACCAATATAAATCCTGCGTTATTTATATTTTTGCACTGTTCTTCATTTCTAAACTGTTAGCTAGATCTCAAAAGGTTCAAAGGGACAAGTTTTTCAAAGCTAAAGTCTCAACTGCAAAACTTTCTCTTACTACAGTAGACTCAGGTAGTACAGTCTAGCCAATAGCTTTGTTGTACTGCCTGGTAAAATTTTTGAGCTAACCTATTCACCCCCCTCCCCCTTCTAGGTTATTTCTGAGACTTTCAGGGTCCCTTAGAACGAGCATTCCAGTAAGTTGGGGTAGGTAATGTAGGACATTGAGCATTTTGATCAATAGGCAGGTTTGTTGCTAATGATGTTAATTGTTGAATGCATACGTCTTTAGTATGACCATTTTTACCACATAGAATATAAACTTAATTAACTGGTAGATCAATGTACTTCCTTTTTTCCAATGGTTGAATAGGATTTGTCATTTTATGCTTTTGACCATACTTAAGAATGTTGGGATTATACTGTAACTTATCAAGATCAATCCTTCCTTCTGGAAAACATTTAAAGGAATAGTCACCTTATACATCACTTTGTGTTCACTAGTTGCCATTGTAGTTATCTTTTCAGATTTGACATTCAGTTTTGGAGGACTAGTTAGCCTTAGAAAGCAATACTAGGTCTGTTAGACTGAACTAGATGGGACTGATCCTGACGCTGCATCTTTTTGACTTGAGCTTGCAATCCGGTGTTTTTTCTTTTCACTTTGTCATAGGCCTTACTAAACAGGTCATTTTCAGCTTGCTGATTGCCTCTTTCCATGTCAAGTGACTCATTTTGTTTTCTTTGTCCATAAGAACTACGTCACCATTGGACTCAGCAAATGTGGCAAATCACTCCCGATGCGAGAAAATGTGAAAGGTGCAACCGGAATCCATCACCCACTCTGAAGTGAATGTAACCAAAGATTCCACTGCGAACGTTAGAACGATTGAGATGGTCTGAGTCTCGACTATACCAGCTACTGGGGCTTCCTCCTTTTTTTGCTTGTTCTTTAGCTTAGGAAATTCATTCCTCCAATGTCCCTTCTGATGATAATAGTGACAAGAGTCGGGCTTCTTCGAGCTGCTACTCTTCGAATGGCCTCTGAACTTATCTGGTTGTCTTCGATCTTGTCTCCCTTTAATGAATAGCCCATTATTAGAGCTCGAGAGCCTGGATGACTCCGAGAGCTATTGTCTCAGCTGGCTATTGGCCAAAGACGTGTTAACGTCTTCCAATGACAAAGAGTCTCTACTATTGATCATAGTAGTCACAGAGGCCTTAAAACAGCTCGGGAGAGAGAACAACAGAATAAGCACAGCTTCCTCATCGTCGATGATGACTCCAACATTTTTCAGACCAACAAGAATAGTCTGAAACTCAGTCAAATATTTTTCCAGTGAGGTAGTCGACTCCTTCATTTTGAAGGAATGGAGACGCTATCTCATGTACAAACGTGAAGCAACAGATTTTCTCATGTACAAGCTAGAAAGCTTATCCCAAAGAGCCTTGTCAGCCTTCTCCTCCAAGACGTTCTGAAGAACGTTATCGGACAAACATAGCCGTAAAGCTATGCGTGCCTTTTTATCCATCTTCGTCTTATCTTCATTTCTATTTCCGTGGTGATTTATCGACCCCTTCTAGAACCTCTTTGATTCCTTCTTGGGTTAATAAAATAACGACTTTGACTCTCCAAAGTCCAAAATTATTTTACCATCAAATTTTTCTATTTCAAATTTCATTGCTGCCATAATTCTTTTTAACCTGCGATAAATGAAACAAGACAGTAAAAAATGCATTTAACCTAATTAAATCCAAAGCTTAACAACGTTCGTTCCTAAGCCTACGTGGGCTAACCCGGTGTAGGAAACACGGAGTGAACACTACCAAACTCTGATACCAGTTTGTTACGACCAAGGTCCGTTGATTTTACTATTAATAGTAAATTACCGTTACTAGCCTAAGCTGGTTAAACAGAATGTTACAAATATAAACATCAATGAGCGGAATTAAATGGCACAAATAAAAGAGACAGAGAGTTTACGTGGAAACCCTTGTAGGAGAAAACCACGGATGGTCGTCGTCGACGAAGAAATCCACTCATGCAAAGGAGTAGTACAAACGAGCTGCACTCGAACACCAAGAGCTCCACCACGAGAGATAGAGACAAACTTCTCCTAATACAAATCTCTCTTGACTCACTCTAATGTGTTTAAGCAAAAGTTAAGCTATGAGAATAGGTAAGAAATCTCCTATGCATGAGAATAACTTAAGAAATCTACTATGCTTCTCATTGTCGAGTGTGCAAGCTAGCTCTATGTACAAAACAAAGAGGAAGCTCACTTTATATAGTATATGTATGGTTGCCTTCCTTGCATAACTCTCCCCTACATATGCTAAGGCGTGAGACAATGGAACTCCACACAAGACAAGCAAGGCCCACATGCACAACCTTCCCTTAGATAGTGTCATTAGGAGGTTAAGACACTATGTCAACAGATTTAGCCTTCAATTGAGAATCATCTCATAGAGGGCCTCATCTATAGCTTCCAAGAATATCTTAATTATAACCTTGCAACAGTCAAATTTCTTAATTTTGCAAATTGGAGGTGTCAGACTCAAATTATTGTTAGTCATATTGAAATTACATCGTATCAAAAAAAAAAAAAAAAATCACAACCAGGATCTCTTCACAAAAAGAAGTAAAGAATCGCTCTGATATCATATGAAAGTTCATGATTCTATCAAGAATAGATTAGACGGTGGGGGGAGGAGGGATGTAAATAGACTATTTTAAAAATATTTTCGTCTAAAAGTTATCTACGCAACCGAAAATGTTAATCTGAGCAAATTCGATCAGATAAGCAATTCTAATCTTAATCAGACAGTCATGCTCAAGATTCCAATAGACGATGATCAATCTATTAGCTAATCAACAATGAAACAACTAAAAAGATTATCGATCTAAAGATGTTTGATCAAGAATCTTTGTCCAATTCAACGATTAAACAGAGAACGTGGAATGTATAATTTATCCCGTTAGATAAATGATCAAACTGTGACTTAATCAAGATTCTTATTATTAGAGTCTTGATTTCGATCAGACAAACAAATGAACTATGAATGAATCAACAAAGATAAAAGCTGAACACATAGTTTATAGTGGTTCAGACTTAAATTAGTGTTAACCAACTGATTTGAGTTTAATCCACTCTTCCACTTATTAGTAGTGTACTAACCAAGAAGGGAATCCACTAGATCATCTTGGATCACAGTTCAACAGATTAAGTTTTTAAGATCACTCAAGAACCTTTACACACAATCATATTTCAACAAATCTAACAGCAATCGATCCCCATTGGATGCACCAGATAACCTCAACAGATTGTCAGAAGGAGCACACTCACAAAGAATGAAGACTTGCACCAATCAACGTCTTTATCATGACGTTCTTGAGAAAATTGATTTTTGATGAAAGCCTGGGAGCTTTCTTGATGAGGAGAGAGAGAGAAAGAGAACTTTGAGCACTTGGATTCGAAGATGTGTATTCAATGTGCTTTTTCATATCATTCCATCTGTAGTCTTGTGCCTTATATAAGCAAGGCTTGAGGATTGCTCTCCAATCAATCCCCAAACCCCTTTTTCAAGAAGTCATATGACGCGTCCTTTTAATTATGATCAGAGTCTTCAATAGCAGATATATGTCTAAATAGATAACTCCAAAAGATTAATCCAACCCATATGATCTGTCGCTGACAATCTGTAGAACTTCTTGAACTAATTAGAGAACTGATCTAATCACAACTTAACTGATATTCACAACCCCACTGATTCAGACAAGATCATCGCAGAACCCAAAATACTTATCTATGCTAGACCACCTATTCTGTCCAGAGCCTCCACTGAAGACTTATCTTACCTCAAAACAGCTATTTTATCTAGAGCTTTTACTATTCTGATTGTGACAGTCTGATATCCAGTGTCTGACAGAATACCTGTTTACTTCACGTAGGCTTGATCAACATGTTAGTAATCCTTTGATTCATCAATCCAGTAAAGTACTTTCACATGTGTTATGGTATGTTAGAGATAAATAGATTAGGTTAATTATACGTGCGTTGTGGTAATTGACAATTGAGTGAACGTGATATAAAAACCTTATGTCACAACCAAACCATTTTGAATGACAAATCAATATAATTATCATTATGACTGGTCCTTGAAGTAAGAACGAAATTTTCTATTTTCTACACCTTTTTAATTAAATAGAAGATACCCATATCTATTCCATTGCATAATAATTAGTTTTAGTAGTTTAATTAGTCTTTAATTCATTTAGTTTACAAACCTTCCAATCTTAATTTTCATAATTCTAATAGTACTTTGATTAAAAATAGAATAAATAATATTGCGACTGCCCCTGTAGGTTCGACCATTACTTCCACTACTATATTAATTTTAATATTTTTGGAGTGTAATTGATTGAGATTTGATGCGGCGTTAAAGAAAAAATTAAATGGGTTTGGATGGAATAGTATGGGGAAAGAGGAGGAGGAGGACAACCGATATGGAGAAAAATGATGTGGGTAGGATCATCATAGTTGAATCCAATAGTAAATGATTATATTTTCTATTTCTTTTTTACTGAAAGGATACAATCATCTTAAGGGGTGAAATCGTAATTGTTATTTAGCGTCCTAGGATATCCGTGACGTCCAAACGGAAGACGCATTTGCAATCAGTGTCTTGAGTTGTAAAACAAGAAACTATAGATAGAACTCCGACATTCATCCTTGGGTTCTTTTTTCTTTTGTCTTTTCATTTTCTATAAAATTTGTTTAATATTGTGATAATCTTATGTCTATTATAACTTTTGAATCGTTAATCGGATAAGTTTATACCAATATTAAAAAATGACCGGTGCAATTTACTCCACAAAATAAGACCAATTATAATATCAATTAAGGAGAAGGACAAAAATCATATGACCCACATCATCATTTGTTTCTCTTCGAAGGTTATTTAAGATTGGTCTTATTTTGTAAAGAAAATTACGCTAATTATTTTTGATATTAGGATAATGAATCCGAGTAACGATTCAACAGTTATTACTTTTTAAATTGATATCTAAGTTTGGGATAAAAAAAAGAAAAAGGGATAAAATCCTTGAATTTGTTCACAGCTCAATCTCTATATGGATCTTCTATATTCTAAATCGCAGTTTCCATATGCGATTTCTATATAAAAATTGAAAATGTAGATACAAACTACATATTTTTGTTGGAAGTCAAGAGACATATGGGGATGGTAAATAGATGGTCTCGATCAAAATATATGAAATTCTCAAAGGAAAGGGGTTAAAATGTATATCAATTTTTTTTGGCACAAAGCGTGAAGAATCCTTGAGATAAAGATTTTAACCCTTGTAACTTTTTCAAATGTTTTTGTTTTTGTGGTTTTCCTGATCCCCTAACCCACAAGAGAACTCACAAATCCCATTTTAATTTTCCCCCACCTTGCTTGCTATTGTTTTTTGATATTTATTTATTTTTATAACGTCAAAGAAGAAATCGTTTCTTCAGGAAATAAGTTTATTATTTATAAATAAATCATGTTCCGAGAAGATAATTTCTAACCAACAAAAATCACAAATCATTTGAAATCAGTTTGTTCTTGTGTTAGGAGGCGATTTTTTATGTCACTTAAATCCGATTTTTTTTCTTAAGGTATGTGTTAAATTACTAGAAATTTTTGCATCGTTCACCTCATATTATATTTCTTAATCAAGTTGTAACTTTTTTCTATTATTATTTAAATTTTATGTTAATTTTCATAAAAATATTTTAAAAATATAAATTCATCTTCATTTATTGATAAAAAATCTGCTCACAAGAAAATAATTTTTTTAAAAACAATAAACTCGTTTTTGTTAAAAAATAGTTGTTTTTGGGTTATGAAAAAAATTTTAACATCAAAATACGTTTCTTACTCTACCCTAAATCAGAAACCCTAATCCCAACTCTTCATCCCTCCCCCCAAATTTCCCCAATTTGGTTCCTAACTGATACCAATTTCCCTGATTCTATGCATATCATTCCCTGATTCGGAAACCCTAATTTCACCGTCCCATCAATGGACGCGAAAGACATACTAGGGTTACCAAAGAGCTCACTGCCGATCTCTCTTGAGAAGAAACCGAGAGCTCCCAAGGAATCTCAGAGGAGACCCGATGGAATTTCCAGAGAGGTATAGATACTTTTGCTTTGATATTTCTTTCTTTTTCGGTTTTTGATGGGGTGTTTTTGTGGTGATTTGGTTTGGTGAAATGTGGATTGGATTTTTGCAGCTTTATATGCTTACTGGTGGTGTGGCGCCTCTAATGCCTAGTATTGATTTGGGGCATTTGAAGAAACGCCCGCCATCGAACGAGAAGGTTAGTCAGTATTATCATATGCTGTATTCTAGAAGTGATACAAAAAGTTTCTCACTGTCTTGATTAATTGCTTTGAAGTTTGTTTCGCATAGTTTCAAGATTTCAACCGAACCCTTCAACTTTTGTGGATCAAGTACATCAATGTACAAGTTTCTTGTCTTAGTCATCTTAGAAAATTGGATTTCAGAACTCGTATGGATATAGTATGCTGTCCATATTCGTCCCTGGCTAAATGTATGCTTGCGATTTGAAGGCCATGAGGAGTCATTTACTATATTATACAGTATGCACATTCCTTTTTGACAAGATTGTTGTGTGCTGCTCATCATCACTTCCTATTTGCTTTGGGATATGAGCTAATGACTGCTTATGCATCTCCACTGGGATAATGTACAGACGAATTATCATGTGATTGGAGTTGTCATTTGATGAAGTTTGATTTTTGATTCCTCATTTTGGGTTAGCCTATCTACTTTTTGGTTAGCCTATGTTATTCATCTATGAGGTTAATTTGGTATCGCTGAATGTCGATTATATGATATTCTGAACATAAATGTAGCTTTTACTTGATTGCCATGCGGCATGACCAAATCATTTTATCGGGCAGATCACCTGGCAGTGGCTTCCTTTCTCAAATTCTGCTAGGAAGGATGATTTGCAGCTATTTCACTGGGTAATTATCCTAATTTAAATCTTTTGACTCTTTGAAACTATTGGTTTGAATATCATAAATTTGCTTGTTATTTGAGCTTTATTTCTCAAAAGAATCAATGCAGGTCAGAGTCGTAAATGGCGTTCCACCGTCAGGTGACTATGCTTTTGCAAAGTATAATAAGGTAATATCCACATGCTTGTCCTTGTACAAACTGAGGTTTCATGCATGATGCATCCCAGTGCAAACCATGCGCTCTCCCTATTTCAGAGTAGGTCATGTTCTACTTTTTCAGAATTCAGAAATGCGCCTAGGCATTCTTTGAGGGTTTGGTATGTTCAGACAAGCTTTGGATCTTGTCAGCTGAGGGAGAAAATCCATCTTAGCTCTTACAATTGCAGGAAATGTCATGCATTATTTTCCATAATGATTCAAATGATTCGTGTACGGCAAATGGCTGCACTGGGCTGAAGCAGATTTGATTTTGGAGGATTGCCAATTGCAAAAGTCTTTATTTTTTTATTTTTTTTTTGGGTTGGTTTTTTTGTTTTTTGCATTTGTTGTTTATGCTACTTGAGTCTTGAAAATGTTCAGAAGTATAAGTGTAGCAAGTTTGCATTGCTATTTAACCTCATCCGAAAGATACATCTTTATGCTATCCTTGTATCATTCTCTTTATCTCTCATGTAATATGTATATACATTTGAAGGCATATAACCGCAAGCAATTAAACCTTGTTTTGAGTTTAAGCCAAAAACAAAGTATAATTTCCTTTTTGTTCAGTTAACATTTTTTCTATGTATTTCTCTGATCTGAAACGTTTTGCATTTGTTTCTTATAGTATTTTAATTTCTGTCATCGTGGGCTTGAATATCTTTTTTGGTTTCTTTATGTTGCAGTCTGTTGAAATTACCAAGTACACTGATGAAGAGTATGAGAAGTACCTTGCAGCTTCTGTAGGTGCATTTATGATATTACATATCCTATTTGGTTTGTTGTATAAGGCATCCAATCGTTGTATTTTGCCTGTTTAGGGCCCTAATTGTCTTCAACTTCTTAGTTCTTAAGAATACTGTTGTTTTCATTTGTTTATCATGGTACAAATTGTCATGTAGCATGAGTATATGCTCTTTCTTATCTTCAAGTCCTGAAATGTGTATATTGTCCAATGTTTATCCATCTAATGCAGAATTGGACCAGGGAAGAAACTGATCAATTATTTGACCTTTGCGAGCAGTTTGATCTCCGATTTGTAGTAATAGCAGACAGGTTCCCATCATCTCGCAGTATAGAGGAATTGAAGGAACGGTATTACAATGGTACTGTTGTCTTTTTCTCTCTATTTAAACCAATGTAGTCAGTTGCTATGCTTGATGGCTGTTGAGATAGCATAATCACTACATATTTTGTTGCAAGTACCTCGTTCTGGAATTATATTCTCATGATGCGTGTTGTATTCCTTCTATTCAGTTTCTCGAGCTATCTTAGTCGCTAGAGCTGCTTCTCCTACTGATATTGCTGGTCATCGCCTTATTAAGGTGATGTATCTTTGTGATGAGTTACTCAAAGTATAAGCTGGTGATGTTGCAGAAAAGTTTTTCCACTTTTAGGGTCTTATGAATATTCAATTTTTGTAAGGATAACTCCTTTTTGTTTCTTACACAGCTCGTGATTCTTCTCCATGTTGCAGGATCCATACAATGCTGAGCTTGAGATTGAGCGCAAACGTGCATTGTCCTTGGTCCTTTCTCAAACAAAGCAGCAGGAACGTAGGGATGCCGAGGTTTGGATCTCGACATTGCTTTCACTGTCGTAAAATTTTGTAGCTAAGGACGGTAGTCTGAAGGAAAAAAAGGTGGTCAGCCTGTTTCCCCTTTTGAATCCAGCTACGTCTAGATACACCTGGCTGGTGAAGGTGCACTTTTGCTCCTGAGTGAGCTGAGTGTCCGGCTGCCAAGAACTCGTCCACCACCACAGCATAACGAGCTCTATACTCTACCT
>JAOVYX010002965.1:0-11333 GCA_035668315.1 Drosera spatulata
ATTTAGACAATTTAAAGGGAATAAAAACAAACGTTTAGAATAACGAAATGATGTGTGATTTCATACACATCAGTTATAAATGTACCCTTGATGAGACTTATTTAGTTTTGATAAGTAAACTCTCTTCAACTTTATCAAAAGGGATATCTGCGAAAGGGGATCAGCTAAACCGGAGTCCAGGGTCTCCTACAGTAAGATACCCTCATACCAAAATGATCACTCAGGGTCGATGAAAAAATGTCATCACCAAGTCACTGTATAACACAAACGACAGATACAATGCTCTTTGTGTTTTATATCACGGAATTGTCTAACCAATTATGGATTTACGCTTTTTTCACACATTTACCCTCATTATATCAGCAAATAAGGCATAACATACATCATGTAACAACACTCCACAGCACTCAGTACTTAGTACACAATACACAACAATTACAGTCAGTATTTTACGTCAGCTATGTTTAGTGTCTATGTTCAAAGATTACAATGCATATTATTATACTCATGGTATAATAATACGCATCGTCACACAAAATAAATCTAAGTGTTACCTTTTATCATAATTCTTCACATGCACATGCTTAGCCTCGTCCTTAAGTGACAACGAGCAGCGTCTCCAAGTCCTATAATATAATAGGATATGCGTATTAAGGCACACCATAGTGAATGATTGTTCACGTTATGGAGTTAAGTATATTTGTTCGTACTTCTTGAAAAACCACCATAGTAATATTATATGGCGGTGCCAACCTTTGAGAAAAGTCTTTGATGCTTATTTTAATAGTCCATGATGATGATTTTATGTATCTATCATCATTAGAAGTGTTTGTGAACATTTGGAGTTGTTTCGGGATCCAAACGGTTCGTTTTCGAGTTCGGTCTAACACGACCCTTCGACACATATAAATTTATAACTTCCCGTATACAACTTCAAAAATTATTTTGTAAAATTCTAAATAAACTAGACTTTATAATATTTCATCAGAATCAGTTTTTTATCATGAAACCTTATCAATAATAGCAGTTTATTCATTCAAGTTTATATTTTCTACTAGATCAAACAGTTTGACATTTATTCACTAATCAATTCATAAATCCTTGTATACAACTTCAAATCTAGATTTTTAAACTGTTCTAGAAATTAAGCTTCAAGGGATTTCCTTTGATATAAGGATCTTTTTCTAACTTTTTCTTTGTAATTCATATCAAGTCACAAAGTGATCCTTGTAACCAGTTTTAATAGATTAATATATTCGAAAGTTTTGATTTAATCTAGAGATTCACAACTCCAAATCATAACCTATCAACTTTATCAAAAACTAGACATGTGAGGATTCAATATATATTAAAATCGAAATTTATCATAGAGCTTATGATTTTTCATAAAATTTTTAAACAAGATGATCACCTTCTCTTAGTGATAATGAAGGATCTTTGTCGCCTTATAACCCTATCTTCTCCTCTTCTTCTCAAACTCCCATTATTCTCTTCTCTTGTTTATATCTTCTCTTGCATGACAAGGAGTGCTTTTAGGTTTGTAAATAGTTTTTTAAGGAGAAAAGAGCTTTTAAAATATAGTTTTAATGGATAATTAGTGGGTATTTAGTGGATAATTAATTTAATTTAGATGGATTCGAAATTGATATAAAGGAAATTAAGTACAAAAATTAGGTTTAGGTTATTTTCGTTTAAATATGGTATTTTTGTATTAATATCGTATTTCTCCGTATTTGCGTATTACGATTGTATTTTATTCATAATTGTATTGTTTCCTTTTTATATCGTCAAATAAGCTTTCTAACCCCGTAAAATAAATTATAGCATATGATTATTTACTATTCACGTTAATTATCGTGAAACTAAATTTTACCAAATTTTTCGGGTCCTTACCATATTTTTGTCGTGTTTTTTTACAAACCAATTTTATAATCTCATTGTATAAATTACGACATTCAGTAATATACTGATTTTTTATTATTTGAGAAAATAAATTATCTCAAATTTTTCGGATCTTTATATTCTTTTTTCCTTAAAAAGGTTTCGTCGTCGAAACTAGAATTAAGACAATCTAGGAACTATCATTAAATGAATATGGTATTCTGGATGTATCATGATCGTGACTGCGCTCTGTCACGACCGTGATGCATATAGAAAATCAAACAGAGCTTATATCCATCTGTTATAATCATTACAAGGACTGTCAAAGATCGTAATATCTTCGTTTCACACAGTCCAATAGTCTTTGACAGTGTCATGACCATGACAAGGGTCCAATGACATTCCTAACCATTATCGTATCTTAAATACCCGGAAAAATAACCCTCAAATCACACTAGACTTCAAATAACTCTTTATTGATATCACATAAGCTTCACCCTACCAATTACGATTGAGTAGAATCACTATTACAATTTCTACGTAAAACAGTAGTAGAAAGAAAGCATAAAGCATCAGAAAATCCAAGGTTTTCGGCCTTGAAAAGAAGAAAGCCGCAATACAACCTGTTACGATCACTAGCAGAGAACATAGAGGTACTATGAATAGTATTTAAATACAGGATCTTCTTGATAATCGGGTGCATTGTGAGTTATGATGGTGATGAAACTCTAAATCGGTGAAGAGTTCGTCAAGATTTCACCTCCTACTTATAGTACATGGTATTTTGGAAGGGTTAAAACAAAATCGAAGGAAATCTGAATTTTGAACTGCGTGTGATTCATTTATCACGCATGGGGGATTTTTCCTAATAAAGACAAAGGAGATTTGGATTCGATAATCCAATATTTATGCGTGATCTAAGATCTCGTTATCTCCTCACTGATTTGATCATTTATGATCCATGTTAAACTCAAACTCAACTTTGTTGCTCCTAGATAACCATCATAATTCAACTCCTAATATATTTAGTATGACGCAAAGGAAATAAATTTGATGGTAATACCAAATATAGAAATCCTGGTTTACCAGTCTAAGAAGTAGGAATATGTTTATGCTTCTGTATATCAACTTAACCACTTATACAAATTACTTGTTGTAACTTTTGTCATAAAGATAGATTTTTTTTTCCTCAACTATTCTTAATTCCTATTTTAGAATACCAATTTCAGAGGGGTTTTTTTTTGTTTCGAAATCCTCAAACATAAATGTACTCCTCTTGACATCTGAACCCATATGATTTATAACTTATGATACATAAAACAGCATAAGTAAACAATAGTGGATCCAACCGGCACAATGAACATATACCATAGTTTAACTATATATGGTCGTAAAAATATCATAGACAACTATGTTCGTTGTCCAAGAGATATTTCACTTATGTAAGGAACAACTTCAGATTTATCATATATCAGCATTGATAAGCAACAGAATAACACACTGAAGTGTATATTCAGAAAGTACATATGTGCACATTTCTAATACAGAATATTTTGAGGGTACAGACACAAAAACAGTGGGTATATAGCTCTTATTCCTTACTTGTAGTGTTACCACCATAGCATAATGTGAAAAAAACCCCAACGTCCAGCTCCGATGCGCCCAAACTATAGAGAAACCAAAACAAAAACCAACCTCCGAGACTTCTGACACCAACCTCGACTCCGTCCCTTTCTTCACCGGCCGACGAAGCCAACTTCTTCCTCTTTCCCCCAATCGCTCCTCCGCCGTCGATCTATCGTCATCATCACCACCCAACGTCCGATCTTCTGATTTTTCCTCAACGTGACTTGATGGCACAACACTTTACTGTTATGTATTCCATTCATTATTTTCTTCCATATTCTCATCTATATGTGCATCACCATGAATCTTAAGGTTCATACATTTATAATAGCAGTATTACCAGAGTATATAAAGTCTAATATTTGTTCATTATTCCCAGTAGATCAACTATCAAAATGTGAAATTTTATTAAAATCGCATAACATCATCTTACAGCCTCATCTCTACCTACTACAGCATAAGATCAAACATATAGGTCCTAACACTAATATAACTGGTATCATGACATATGACGCCACAACATCCAATTCCTTAGGCGTTGCAAAGAAAAATATTATGATACTGATCACCTCATCAATGAGCGCAAGGTAGAAAGCCATTACAAGCAGCACTCCAAGGAAGGACTTCACCATTTACTTGATCATCGGATGCATTGTATTTCTCTTTGATGATTTATACGAAGGATTGACCTTGAACCATAAAGGAGTTCAATGGGGTTTCGCTCCTTATTTATACTACTTAGAGTATAAAGAGAATTAAAGATATAATCTAAGCAAAATCTAAATTTTCTTATCTCCATGAACATGCTGATATACGAAGTGACACAATTATCATGCGTGGATAACTTCGTCAAACAAGACAAACGAGATCTAGATTTGATATCTCAATCTTTTATATAATCTGAAATCTCATTGTCCAATCATATTATCATAATTATTCAAATATTGATCCATGTTGAGTTCAACCTAATCTAACTGCTCTTACGCAACCATTGTAATGTAATTCTAATTCATTTAGTACACAAGACAAGCAAGGTTGATCCAGAGACATTACTGAATCTTAGAATCCTGGGTGAATAGAATAGAAGATATAACATACACTTCAGCTTCTGTATACAAAAATTAACCTTGAACACTATAACTTACATTTCTTTTACCGCAAAGGTAGTCCTTATTAACAGCTCAAGTTCAGGTTACAATTCGTTTCTCGCTATAACAGCTCTTAATTTTATTCTAAAATATTAACTTTAGAATATCCCAAGTAATTCTTGAACATGAGAAAACTTTCTCTTTGTTGCTGAAGTTTTTAGTCTTGTCAAACTAACTGTTAACATTTGTAGATATGTGTTGCATTAGGAAGATGAAATCTTCAAGTTGCTTCTGAAAGATTTCATGCCCTTTTGTTAAAGTTCTCACTACTTAGTTTGTACTCCATGCTTTTCTGGAAGCTCATATGAGAAAAACGATACAGCTTCTTATATATCTCCAATAGCAAATTGTCATTGAGAGTTTAAGTTTCACGCATCACTATATTTTTCAAGAGTAGTTAACATAACACTGACTTATCTCATATTTTACCCTTTCTTATATTCCAAAATTTGATATAAGTCATTTTAATTCAATAATCAAAAGCTGAGATTCGCAAACATATCAAATTTTCATCAGTATATGCCCTCAAGTTCCGTTTCCAACTTGATTCTATATGATCTCTAATCACTAAGTCATAACTTGGGTAAACGTTAAATCTTGAATTGACACACGATTGTGAATCCCAAAATACATTGTGTTTTCTTATTCTTGGATCATCAATCCATGGATTCATACAGAACATGTACTTAGACTGATGTCTCTTACAGTTCATCCAGTAATATTTCCAATGCTCAATAAACAGCTTCTTAACTCTCAGTTGCAGTATTCTTATGAGATTCGATGAACTTTTATTCCAAAATATATCTTTAAGAATATAGCACCCATATCCTCAAAATAAAATATCACTATCATTTAAGCGTATAACATCTTACAGTTATTAAGGCATCCAGTTAATGTTTAACCCAATGGGAGTAACTAACTCAACATTTGTTACTTTCGATTTGTTTTTTCATTCCTAATAACCCTTTATCTCAGCATAGATCAAAATACGAAATCGTTGACTATGATCACTATAACAAAGAATTTCATTACATAGAGATGTTCTAAATAAGGGGGGCAACCCACATAATTCTTATTTTACCTCAACCTGTTGTCCATCTCAATTATTGAACAACAGACAATCTTATGCCAATAACATGTCCACCTCATGTGCAATATGTCCCCATTCTCCATCTCAAACTTTATGCATTTATTAGTAAATGATAAAGTTCACTATCAATATTCAAATGCATATAATTATCCTATATATCTATTCATCCTCTTCAGCCAAATAATTTATAGTTCGTTTCAAAAAGTTATACTTCTCTAAGGCTAATAAAAATTAAACATTTTTTTTCATGTTCTCCCTACTATCATAGTTCACATTGCTACATATTTTTCTCGCACTTCATTTAAGAAAGCACATTTATGTGTTACATCATGTTGGAAACATCTATGTCTAGCCATGCTAGCACCTTTTCTCACTAAGCAAGTATTGCTACTCTCTTGACGACAAAGAAGATCACATATATAATTTAACCTTCCAACATCAAGTGTATTAACTTCTTATACTTGAACAAGATTGCTCACATATATCAAATCATGTATTTGTCTTTTCACACTTCATGATCAAGTTATTACTCGTCTCAGAGAGTAAATCTCATTTATTTACTCAACCCATTTGACTCATTCGTCTCGTACTGTACTCAATGCATGTTACAATCCTATTCTATTATAGAAATGTCTTCTCATTATCCTTAAGTTCTATCCCAAAACACACATAGTAGTGGCACCAAACAAGACGCTCATACAACAGCTACAATCCAGATAGACACATCGTTCCTATTTTCCACGATATATTTACCACATGATCTATATCCTCTCAATATCATTTTAGCACATCTTGGTGCCTTTATCATTCCAACCCAGATAGACACCCAGTATGCTATACTCGATGACTTATTCTGAATCCTTGAGCACTTGGTCCTTTTCCTAACTATTTTCTTCTTCTTTTACTGTTTATATTCATCTCATCTTGCTTATCCTAAACCTTTGACATTCAATACATCTGATGGTTATCACTGATCTTCTATCTGTGATTCTCTGCTGCACACCTCCTAGATTGCATTGACTGTCCTAGTTCTAAGCCTAAATAGATGACTATGAATATTACCTAATTTAGAGTTTTGTTCATCAATTTCTATACAAGCGGAGGAATTGCACGTGCAACCTAATAATATAACTTATAATTATTCCATGTGAATGAATTAGGCTACTCACTTTAGTGGCTTATTTATTCATGCGAGGATCTTAATACTCACATTGGATCACTTTATGTCATGCGTGTATTATTATGCTATAATAATCACAACTTCAAACTTAACTATAGTGCTAATATTATCGATGATTGCTCTATAAGAGTGGAGGATTTGTATGATTCCTTGCTACCTTAACTATTCACTATTTTATTTTAGTATTTATTTAAATCAAACCTTATTTTATCCCCGATCTTAGTGAAGCGATTTATTCAATTAAGATTTATTCCAAATAAAATATGATTTGAGATTAATTGCTGCTTACCTTCCATAATTCTTCATGGGATTGACCCTTGCTTGTCCTATCTACTTATTATTTTTAGAAGAAGGGATATTAATTTGGTGTGTGTAATGATGACGCATGTCTAAAGTTTGGCGTCGTTGTTGGGAATTAACGACCAAGATAGTGTTTTTGATTACTTGTGAATTATTCCTAACTATTTTGATTGTTTCACTTATCTTTTGCACTTTCTATGTTTTGTAAATACAATTTAGAACTTGACTCATTGCGTGAAATTGAGGAGTGAAAGAAAGGTGCAAGCCAATGGGCGCAAATAAGGACGAGGCCGTACCCGAGGTCGTGACCGTGATCGTAGACAAGATCGTGGTCAAGGACGGGGACGTGGACAAGGTAATTACCTTGCACCTCGTAATAATTCGGGACCAAATAAGGCAGAAGGAAAGCGAAAAAATACATGGGTCAATCCTGAGACCCATAATCAATAAAAGCATCACGAAGATGCATGTTATCGATGTGGTGGAAAAGGGCATTGGTCGAGGACTTGTTGAACATCAAAATATTTAGTGGATTTATATCAATAGTCCCAAGAAAAGGGTAAACAAGTTGAGACCAATCTTGTTATTAAAAAAGCAGCAACACCAGACAATGTTATTCAGAATCAAGCACTGCCAGAAGATACAGTGTCAAAAGTTACAACTCATCTGGATGTATCAGATTTTATCCAGTCAAGCATGCATCTTCGAGAAGAGGATGATCTTGATTAGTTATATGTAATTTTAATTTATTTATCTTTTTTTTTTGTATGTGTGTTATTTATAGGAATAAAAATCATGTACTTTTGTTTTAATTGAATAAAAGGTTTGTGTGTTTATTCAAAATATTTACAAATAATTATAAATGGGAGAAGAAGTTACATACATAGCGGATTGTGCCACGACTCATACTATTCTCCAAAATAAAAGATATTTCTCTCATTTAACATTAGTAAAAGCTAATGTTGGCACAATCGATG
Organism: Drosera spatulata; assembly: GCA_035668315.1. Classification (NCBI taxonomy): domain Eukaryota; kingdom Viridiplantae; phylum Streptophyta; class Magnoliopsida; order Caryophyllales; family Droseraceae; genus Drosera; species Drosera spatulata. Next base: position 8,203 of record JAOVYX010002965.1, read on the forward strand.
GAAGCGTATATTTAATTGAGAGATCTGAAATAGCAAAATTAGTACTTCCAATTGGTACTAAATTCCTTATAAAAGATGCTTTGTATTTCTCAAAATCTAAACGAAATTGAGTTTTAAGGATATACGATTAAAAGGTTTCCATGTGAAAACAGGGAACGAACAAAATAAGGAATATCTTTATATTACTTCAATAGTATCATGCCAGAAGTATATACTAGAAAAACTCCCAATACTTTTTTCTGAATTATATCATACGACTATTAGAACAATTGAGTCATATGCTACTGAGAACCAGAATTTCGCTAACAATAATGCCTTAATAATTTCGAATGAATGACTTGGTCATCTAGGAACCAACATAAAGCGCAGCATTATTGAAAATTCAAACGGACATCCATTAAAGAATCAAAGGATTTTAGCAAGTCGTGATCTATCATGCGCAGCATGTTCATTCGGGAAATTAATTATAAGACCATTCCCAATAGAGATTAATGTGGAGACTCCAGCATTTTTAGAAAGAATTCAAGATAACATATGTGGACCTATCCACCCTGCAAGTGTACCATTCTGATATTTTATGGTACTGATTGATGCATCAATTAGATGGTCACATGCTTGTCTTCTTTATACAAGAAATAAAGCTTTTGCAAAGTTCTTGACTCAAATTATTAAATTACGAGCATATTTCCCAGATCATTCAATAAAAATAATTTGTCTTGATAATGCTGGAGAATTTATGTCAAAAATATTTAATCAATATTGCATGTCAATTGGTATTACTGTTGAGTACTCTGTAGCTCATGTTCATACACAAAATGGTTTAGCTGAATTTTTAATTAAAAGACTTCAGTTAATTGTAAGACCATTGCTTATGAAAAGCAAATTATAAACTACAGCTTGGGGGCATGCAATACTTCATGCTGTAGCATTGATACGTGTCAGGCCTACAGTCTACCATAAGTATTCACCATTACAACTCGTATTTAGTCAAGAACCAAATATTTCACATCTACGAGTTTGTATATGTTCCAATCGCATCACCCCAATGAACAAAGATGGGTCCCCAACTTAAACTTGGGATATACGTTGGTTTTGATTCTCCCTTAATAATACGATATCTCGAACCATTAATGAGAGATGTGTTCACTATAAGATTTACAGATTGTTATTTTAATGAAAATGAATTCCCAAAATTATGGGGAGAAAAAAAGAGAGAAGGAGCACATATTTCACCAAAAACTTGGGATGAAATATCATGAAAATCATCATTATTTTCATCTAATGATCCTCGTACTAGTCAATCTGAATATGAATTTCAAAGGATTATTCATTTATCGAGTATCGCAAATGAAATACCTGACTCATTTACTGACTCAAAAAGGATAGTTAAATCTTATATACCAGCTGTAAATGCTCCTGCCAAAATTCCAATATCAAATGAATCCAATACTGACAATACTCTAGAAGAGTGTAAACCTGATCTGAAGTGTGGTAGACCTGTTGGTGCGAAAGATACACTTCCTCATAAAAGAAAATCGAAAGGTAATGATGTTCTCGAAGAAATCATACCAATGGATAAATCTATAAGGGTGATTTATGAAAAGATAGTAACTAATGATGCTAATAAGGAAACTATCGAGAAACAATCACTTACAAATGAAAAAATCTCGATTAATTATGCTAATACGTATATTTTGTGGGATAGAAATGAAATCGAGATAGATGATATTTTTGTCTATAATTGTCATTAGATATCATGAATCCAAATATGGATCTAGAACCACGTAGTGTGGATGAATGTCGACAAACAAATGGTTGGCCAAAATAAAAAGATGCAATTCAAGTAGAATTGGATTCTTTGACTAAACGTGAAGTTGTTGGACCAGTAGCTAGACACCACAAAATATAAGTGCATTTTTGTTCGAAAACGAAATGAGAAAGGAGAAATTATGAGATATAAAGCGTGCTTAGTTACTCAAGGTTTTTCACAGATACCAGGCTGTGATTATAATGAAACCTATTCTCCTGTGATGGACGGAATTACCTTTCGCTTCTTAATTAACATGGCTGCTAGAGGAGGATATGATATGCGTCTAATGGATATTGTGACAACATATTTATATGGGTCATTAGACAATGACATATACATGAGAATCCCTGAAGGATTTAAGATGTCAAGTGATGCACAACCACGGAACTTGTATTCAATTAAATTACAACGATCATTGTATGGATTAAAACAATCTAAAAGAATGTGGTATAGTCGTCTTAGTGACTACTTGTTAAAAGAAGGATATATAAATGACAAGATATGTCCTTGTGTTTTTACCAAGAAAATCAATTTTGGTTTTGTTATAATTGTCGTATATTTAGACGATTTAAGTATCGTTGGTACTCCAGAAGAGATCATACAAACCGACGATTACTTAAAAATAGAATTTGAAATGAAAGATCTTGTTAAAACAAAATTCTGTCTCGGCATACAGATTAAGTATTTGGCCATCGGAATTTTTGTCCATCAATCGACATGTACGAAAAAAAGTCTTATGTCATTCTTATATGGATAAAGCTCACCCGTTAAGTACCCAAAGATTGTCCGATCATTTGATGTGAAAAAGGATACATTCCGACCACAAGAAGATGGAGAAAAGTTACTTGGACCAAAAGTTTCTTATCTCAGTGCTATTGGTGCACTAATGTACCTTGTTAATTGTACAAGGTCTGATATTGTCTTTGATGTTAATTTATTAGCAAGATTTAGTTATTCATCAACTAAAAGACATTGGAATGGAATAAAATAAATATTACATTATCTTCGTGAAATTATAGATATGAGTTTATATTATACAAGAGAGACAAAATCACATCTCATTGGATATGCAGAGGTAGGATATTTATCTGGTCCACATAAAGCAAGATCGCAAACTTGATATTTATTCACCTATAATGATGCTGCAATTTCGTGAAAATCAATAAAGCAAACATTAACTGCTATATCTTCAAATCACTCCGAACTACTTGCTATTCATAAAGCAAGTCGAGAATATGTTTGGTTTCAATCTATGATCTATCACATTCAAAGTTCATGTGGATTATTTTCAATTAAAAATAACTCTACTATAATATACGAA
>JAOVYX010002966.1:0-11333 GCA_035668315.1 Drosera spatulata
GAATGTATTGTTGGGAATAGAGTCTCTCCCTAAAACGGATTCTTTCAAATATTTAGGTTCGATACTACATAAGAATGAAGGAATTGATGCAGATATTGATAATAAGATTAAAACAAGTTGGCTGAAATGGAAGGGCGCTTCGGAGATGTTATGTGATCCTAAAGTATCTACCAAGTTAAAAGAGAATTTTTACAAGACAGCTATTCGACCAGCGATGTTGTATGGGTTAGAATGTTGGGCAATTAAGTGACAGCATGGACAGAAGATGAGTGCAAACGAGATGAAAATGTTAAGATGGATATGTACACATACAAGAATAGATAGGATAAGAAATAAAGTTATCAAGTGGGTGTGGTTCCAGTAGAAGATAAAATGAGGGAGTCACGACTAAGATGATATGGTCATGTGAAACGCAGGCCAATCACAGCTTCTGTTAGGAGATGTGAAGTTTAGGGGTTAGCACATGTCAAGCGAAGACGAGGACTTAAAAAGACCATGAGAGAAACCTTAAAGTATGATATGATATATCATAATCTTACAGAAGATGACGTACATAACACATTGGAATGAGATCGTCGTATTCATGTAACCGACCCCACTTGATGAGATAAATGTTTGATTTATTTATTTTCCTTGTTCATGCACATAGTTTTGCATACTTTGTGCGAGGCCCATCTTATTGATTGTGGATTTCAATTTTTCTAAATCAGGTGTCTTCTGACAATAAGTGCAGTGCAGCAGGACGTGTTGCTGCCTTCGGTGGATATTCCATCGAACAATCTTAGTCTGGGTACTGCTGCAGACAGTGATCATGATTCGGCACCTTCTCCCCCTGAGGTAGTAGAGAAGAGCACTTATGATTCCAGAGCCTTGGTTCCCATTCCAGAGGCGAATGTCAAGCCGCTGACTGTGATTCCCATGCAAAAGAAATCAAAGGAAACTGAGATAGGGCAGCGTAGGATCCGTAGGCCTTTCTCTGTCTCTGAAGTCGAAGCGCTTGTGCAAGCAGTTGAGAAACTCGGAACTGGAAGGTATTGTACATTTCATCGCAGTGACAAGTTTCCGAAGTTTGAAATGTATCCTTAAACCAATAACTGTCTGGATGCAAAAGTTCCCATAGCAATTTCTTTTCCCTGCAGATGGCGAGATGTTAAGCTTCGAGCTTTTGATAATGTGAAGCATCGAACATATGTCGACTTAAAAGTAAGAAACCGGCTGCTTCCCTGCTGATATAGCTACTTCTTCGTTGCTGATTTCGGTTAACTTATTCCCTTTTTTGCTTGCTGTCAATGCCATATAAATTTATAATGGATTTAGATAAATATATTAGTATTCTCTTTTATTCTCTTTAGTTTGGGGCATATGGTTTGAGTTACTGACTCACAGTCCATCAATAATCATCAGGATAAGTGGAAAACACTGGTGCACACCGCGAGGATCTCTCCCCAGCAGAGGAGAGGAGAGCCAGTGCCGCAAGAGCTGCTCGACAGGGTCCTTGCTGCCCATGCATATTGGTCCCAACACCAAGTCAAGCAGCAGCAGCAGCCACAGCTCAAGCCACCTGCAGAGGCCTGTCACCTCCTCCTGTGAGAAATTCCTTCTCACCGACAATGGACAGATCCTGGCGGATGTTCATATAACAAGCCAAGGGGATTAAGTCCTGCATTATGACATTATACCATTGTTAATTTACTTGTTGCTGTTGTCGATTATGTAAAAAGCAAAATGACTCCATATCGGAAGACAGGGTTCGTAGGAGTTTTACTATGTCCTTTCTCTCTGGACGAGATCAGTCTTTCCTTTATGGGGAAAAGAACTCCGATGTCCCGCGTTGTAAATGGTTGACGGAATAATGTCTATTTCTAACAAAGCCGCGTTTTGACAGAGTCTCGATTCGTTTCTGTTTTTAACTATTCGCTAGAATTGTTGATTGATCAAGGTTCCTCGGTAAGAGATGACTATTTAGAACATCGATTTCAAGAGTTATACGCTGATAAAAAAATAAATAAAGGTTACATGAAAAGTTACAGTAACATATCAACTACAGTTCAAGATGGCTGATATCTGCGAATGGCATATAGCATATTATGATCTATGGTGCTATATTCTTTGCAACTGCAAGTAGTATATCCGCACATGTGATCCTGTTAGTTGGTTAAGTGGTTATCCTTATTATGGCGTGGGCCAAACCATAGGATATGATCAGCTCCAGAATCAATGGCCTACAAATTATCACTATGGTTGTCTGATATGAATATGTTGTTTTATGGTTGTCTGATATGAATATGTTGTTTTACAATTGTCAATAAATCATGGTGAATGTTCTGTGATTTATGGCAGACAAGCCACAGAAGATCCACATCGTTATTAACATGCTATGATCTTTGAAGCTCATCTTTTTCTTCACCCGCCACAGAGTTTAAAGCCGTTGACCGTTAAGTTAGATCGTGGAACTTTTATCATTAGTTAGAATTTTTGATCAAATTGATTCCTAAAGTTGTTATCAAAACATTTGTAGGAGTTGGATTCATGATTTCTTCTTCTAATAGAATAAAAGTTTCATTTATTTCTAGCTTTCATTTGCAATTTATCTCGAGTCCAAATACACTGCGTTGTCGTATGTTTTCTGGGCCTAAGTCCAGCTGAAACCAGACCAGCAGCCCTATCAGAAAACGGCCCATTTTGAAAAGCCCAATCAACACAAGGATCTGCAAAAGGTCTGCAGGTCATGTGAATATGGGATTTTGTATCACACCAACCAATTTCTCCTGTTAACTCTAGCTGTTATAACATCGTATGCTGTATCGTGCAAACCGTAACTTCATGCCGGAATCAGGCCGACAATGGTCACCAAACGAAACACGAAACTGAAACAAGCATGTGTATGAGGTTGTATCGTATATGAAAATCGGAGGCTTAGCGCTCGCTTCTCAAGTTCAACTAGGATGTCGTATCGTGATAACTGTCATTGTGTAAGGTCGGCACAATGTATTAGGAGTTGTAGAATACCGGAACGGCTTGCTTGACCTTAGACAACTGCTAAAGAAAATATAGATGGTGCGAGAAGAAGAGTTTCCTGCACGGCAAGCCAAGTTGGACTGAACCTCAACAGGGAGTTAAGTGCTGCTCAAAGCTGATTTGCTTTTCAAGTGATCATATCCGAATTGAATGACAAAAGCACACAACGCAAATGGATTTATCATACTCTCTTATTTTCCAAAAAAAATTATAATATTTATTAAATCAAAATATCCTAACTAAATTATAATATTATTATATTTAAAAAAAATTTATATAAAAATAACAAAACATCCATATTATTTATTTTATATCACATTAATTACTCATCTCATTATTTTTTTCTCCTTTTTTTCTTCTTCTCATTTCTTTACTCAAACAAATCAAAGTGTAAATTAATTTTTACAATAAAAAACAACACATATAAATTATGATATCAGATCAATCTATTATAATTATTTTGGAACGAAGATAGTATTACGGTTGAGATGATACTATATGGAATCTTTTACGTCTGCCAATATCATGAAGTCAAATTTATAAAAAAAAAACATTATACGGTGAAGTATATTGTTTAAAGATTACAATCGGGTTGGATTGTTTCAAAAATTGAGAGACCAAGCAACGCTGTGTAAGAAAAATAGGAAATGGAATTCGTATAAAGTAAGCTGAATCATAATTACTCCCTTGGTCTGATGAATTGTTTCAATTAAATTATAATTTTATTCTGTTTGAGATTTTTTTTATAAAAATATCAAAACATCTTTATTATTTATTTTATATCATATTAATCTATTTCATCATTTTTTTTTCTTATTCCTCCCACTTAAATTACTCCCTTCGTCCTAATAAATCGCTCCAATCAAATTGTAATCTTATTTTATTTGGGATTTTTTTAATAAAAATATCAAAACATTCTTATTATTTATTTTATATTACATTAATTCATCCCATCATTTTTTTAATTTTTTTTTCATTTTTCTCTATTTTTAATCTTTATAAAATAATCAACACACATATAAATTATCATATAAATCAAATGATTATAATTGTCTTAACACGAAGGGAATATATCATCCAATCTTTAGCTTCAGATGATTGAATTACTTCAACTCGAAGTTATGAAACTTCTCACAAACAGTTTGCTTTTGCCATCGTCACATGACTCATATCATTTGGTTTATATTCGTCTCACAACTAGTTTTGACTAGAAATATCTTCTCAGTGAAAATTGACAAGACATCAACCTAAAAGACTATAAAGCCACCAGCTTGGGGTTCAAGGAAACTTCTCAACTGTGCACCAAAGAGTACTAATCCACAGATCATTTTCTTTCTCTCAAGTCTCATCCACTCCAAAAACCCCTCACTTCACCTTCTCCGTTAGATCCCTCACAGTTACCTCTCCACACCTTCTCAAGGTAACCTCAAATTCTCATCATCCTATATTTTTGATAAGTTTCCTGGGTTCCTGACCTTGACTGCAGGGAAGGGAATCAAAGTTGCTTTGTTGACTTTTTTTTTTCTGCTTCATGGATCGATTTTGGCTGGTTCCTTGATGGTTTTTGAGTCCTTTTTCATCTGGGTTTCTGCTAATTAGCTCAATTAATTATCAATTTGATTGTTGTTTGGGTTGATTGTTTGGTCCAACTAGGGCTTGGTGGGTTGATTTGTGATTGGAGCACAGAGGAGTATGGATCATTCCAAGTTTGGAGGAGACCCAAATGGTGTAAATGGTGACCCACATGGGAATGGAGATGTTTCATCTGGGTTTGTTGAGTCCTTGAACTACACAGGATTGTATGAGTATAAAGATCCACCCTTGGAGTTCAACTTTGTGAACCCTTCTAGTCCGCCTTTCGGCGCATTTCTCAATGATTTCGGCCTGTCTGGGTCTGTCGTTGATCCTCGTTCCGCCTTGAGTCCGCAGTTTGGGGCGGTTCTTGACGATTTCAGTTCATCCAATTCGGGCACTACGGGTGCTGATGTTCCATTGAGTCCAGGGCTTCAGGTTCTCCTTGATGGTTTTGGGTCATCTCCTTCAACTGAGAGCCCGGCTCCTCCGAGCCCTCAAGTCGAGGATTTTCTTAATGATTTTATTTCTACCCCTTCTTCGGGGGCGAGCCCTGAAGTTCACTCTCCAGATGATAGTGAGGCTGATCCTGTCCTCAAGTACATCAATCAGATGCTCATGGAGGAGAATATGGAGGAGAAACACTCCATGTTCACGGATCCTTTGGCTCTCCAAGCTGCAGAGAAGCCCTTCTATGATGCTCTAGTTCATGACTATGTGCCATCACCAGATCAACATCCTTTTATAGGTCAGTTTGTGGAGGAGAGCCCTGATGGTGTCTTCTCGGAGAGCATTGATGGTGTCTTCTCCGGGTCAACCTCCAGTGATCATAGTTCCAGTACGACCAGCTCAAGTGATCGTCCTGCATTGGGTGGTGGGAATCAGCTGCCCTCAGTACAAACTACCCTTGTTGACAACTCCTTGCGATATTCCAGCTTTTCAGAAGCATCTGTGGGTGCATTTGGTAGTTTAAGTAGCAATAGAAACGGGCCAATGAGTGGCTCTCATGGTATGCCGATGAACCCGAATTTCTTCAGTCAGAGAGAATCCATGTTGCTGTTTCAGAAGGGGATGGAGGAGGCTAGTAAGTTCATTCCTAAAGCTGCCAACCTGGTTGTCGATCTTGAAACTATGACCTTCCCCGATGATGGTGAACCTAAGGGAGCTACAAAAATGACGGTGAAGGAGGAGAGGGAAGAATCCGCTGATAGGTCTAGTGGAAGGAGGGTTCATAGACGGGAGGATACTGATTTAGAAGAAGGTAGGAGTAGCAAGCAACCAGCTGTCTCTTTCGATGAAGCTGAGCTTTCCCACATGTTTGATAAGGTTTTATTGTGGCATCCTGCAAGCTGTATCACAAATACTTACATGCCGAAGGGTGAAGGGGACTGCCTGAATGAGAATGAACATTCAGAGGACTCAGACAGTGCAGATGGTCATCCTAAGAAGCATGAGAGTAAAAGAAACGTGGTTGATTTGAGGACCCAGTTGATTCTATGTGCACAAGCTACTGCATCCGATGATAGGAGGACAGCTGATGAACTACTAAAGCAGATTAGGCAGCATTCTTCTCCTGCGGGAGATGGAGCTCAAAGGTTGGCCCATTATTTTGCGAACGCCCTGGAGGCACGGTTGGCTGGTACTGGTTCTCAGATATATACAGCTCTAGCACCGAAGAGGATAAGTGCAGCTCAGGTTATAAAAGCTTTCCAAGTTTTCCTTACTACGTGTCCATTCAAGAAGATGTGCATGGGTTTTTCTATAGTGTCGATAGTGATGGCTTCGGAGAAAGCAAAAACGCTTCACATCATAGATTTTGGGATTCTATATGGATTCCAGTGGCCAGCTCTAATCCAAAAACTTGCTGATCGTCCTGGCGGACCTCCTAAGCTTCGTATTACTGGGATAGAGCTTCCCCAGCCTGGGTTCCGCCCCTTGGAACAAGTGGAGGAAACAGGACGCCGCCTGCACAAGTACTGTGAGCGCTTCAATGTACCATTTGAGTATCAAGCCATAGCACAAAAATGGGAAACAGTTAAAATCAAAGATCTTAAGATCAGGAGTGATGAATTTGTCGCGGTGAACTGTCTGTACCGGTTCAAGAACCTTCTTGATGAGACGGTGGTGGTGGATAGTCCAAGGAGCACTGTTCTTAACCTGATAAAAAAGATTAAGCCAGATGTTTTTGTTCACAGCATTGTGAACGGGTGCTTCAATGCGCCTTTTTTCATCACTCGGTTCAGAGAGGCACTTTTTCATTACTCCACCATGTTTGATATGCTGGATGCTACTATCAACCGAGAACAGCCTGAAAGGACGATGTATGAGAGAGTGTTCTGTGGAGGGGAGATTATGAATGTTGTAGCATGTGAGGGCACAGAGAGAATCGAAAGGCCGGAAACGTACAAGCAATGGCAGACTCGGATTATGAAGGTTGGGTTTAAGCAGCTCCCACTGGATCCAGAGACCATGGAGAAACTGAAATCGAAGGTGAAGAAGTTCTACCACAAGGATTTCTTAATTGATTCGGATGGCTGTTGGATGCTACAGGGATGGAAGGGCCGCATTGTCTATGCAAGTTCAGCTTGGGTTCCTTTAGAATCCTCGAGGCCTCTAGTCCGGTGGTCTTTTGACTCTTAGAGCTGTGGTACTTTTGCTTTGTGTAATGTCTCGTACCGAGAGGATGCACGGAGACATCGTGGGCTCAATCGCTGTCAAATCTAGCTTGATGGGTAATTTGTTGTTCTCTTCAGCTATGATGCATCTGTAATATGGGTATTATGTTCATTTCCACTCCACTCGCTGCTGGTTCTCTTGTTTGTAAATTGTAAGTCGGTTCAATTATAATGTACTAATTAAGCTAGCTAGTTTGGGGTAGATCTTCCACCATGTTTCTTACTACTCCTCATGTACGAGTACCTCATGGTGTTAGATTTCTTTTGTAACCCGAGTCTGTTCTGGGTTCTTGGCATATGAGATATGAGACTTGGTGGATTCTAGTATAATCTGTACTTCGGGTTATGCAGTTCATTGCCTAGCGAATCGGTACTTACTAAGTATTCCCTTTTGTTTCTTGAGTATGCATTTCATTGCTGCGGTTATTGTGTTTGCCTTAATAAGTTGTAGAATTGAAAGTAGGCGATTTCGGTGATCGTATGCAGGCAAGTCAGCCACGAACTTAGTTACCCAGGCGTGAAATCACGGTATTGTGGTATTTACTATCCTCTTGAACATAGTTACCCAGCCTAGAATAGTTGGACGTTTAGGAGTGGGATTGTCATAGAATTGAAAAGATCACAGCTTTTTTTTTTTTGTGTGTGTGTATGTGCTGAGAACGTGTTTGGCAATACGAGGAGCTAAGCTCCTTGTTTGTTGGTGAGGCAGCATTGCACCGTTATATTGGGCTTTCTTGTCTTTGTGAGTTGCTTGGTCATTGTGCAAGCCTCGTGTAACAGCTGGTTTTCAATTTCACATAACAAGGTAGAGCAAAAAAGGAAGCACAAGTCTGTGGACTTACCCATAAAGCATCAAACTTAGTTTAGATAGATATCTAATCAGGATTTGATTCGTTCATGTTGTGCGCTACCTATATGTAGGTTGCATTTTAAGTTTCCCGTGTCTTACCATCACAGAATTCAAGTGGTATCAGGTCCAATGGTTGGATTACACGGTGATCATCATTGGAAAGGCATGGCTTGTTTCCTAGTTGAGAAACCTTTGTTGAACCAGCAATACCGATTATGGTCAGTATGGATATGCCATACCGTGCCGCGCCGTGCCATGCCAAGACATGTCATGTGCTGTTACACAGGACAAAGGAAAACACAGTCTAGTGTATTTCTAAGCTTAAATGAAAGGCCAGGGTGAGCCAACTCAAATAACCTGACAAGACTTTGCCGTCCCCATTACTCACACCCATACCTCTCATTGTTCATACTCATTTTCTTGAATTTTTGTGGTGCTGTTTTTGGCTATTATTATGCACTATCATCTTCCTTGTCGCAGCTCTCTATCAAGATAATACACTCGATGCACCAGGAAGATATACTGATCTCTCAGTTTCCCATGTCTGCTGTTGGCATTCATTCAAGTTGCAGAATTCAGCTGCGTGGATTGATCATGTCTCCATCTATCAGATTGCTTATTCTTTCTATGCCCTGTGATGTCTGAGTTCGCCCTGTATCTGAAGTTGCTTTTAGACAACCACATGTTCCATGATATCGGCCGCTAATCGCATGATATGCAGTTTTCTTGTTCTGTTAAGATATATACTAGTGTGCAATTACATCAGTTCAGGCTTGTGATAGAATTGATTCATCGAAATATTTACGGTTTCGTGCTGAAAGCTTTAGAAACCTGTATTAGTAGTCAGTGGCGCGACACCTGCTGAGGGCCTGTGGAAACAGTATTTCTATTTGCCTTTGCCTTGTGTGGTGTTCGGGTGAAGTTATTGGTTTGTTCTTGATCATCTGAGCGTTACAATTTTCTTTTATGTTGTTGGTATCAGATATTCAGGTCAAGGACATGGACAATGATCCTCGCCATCATGGGCAATCTGAATTCCCAAACACGGGCAGATTCCACCCCGAGTCTTCCCTTGGATTTGCTGGTCACCACTCAGGTGTCTCGTTGATCGCGCAGCATCCTTATCAAGGAACCTTCGAGCACCGTGGTTCAGTTGATCTTTCGCGGCCGTTGAATGATTTCGGTGAACCTAGCAATCTTGGAATCAGTCTTGCTTCACCTCGCCATGAAAATGGGCTGCAGTTCCAGCAGGATAATATTTACATGCCTTTATATGAAGGGAATGACTCGAATCTCGTTCTATATTTGGGTCCGAGAGCAGGCCCAAGTCATCTAGATGGAGATATGACGGAGGTTCCTGATGTTCCGGATACCTGTTTCAACTACATTAGTGATCTTCTCGGGGAGGAAGACCCGAGTGATAAGCCAGGGCCGCTGAACGACTACTTGGCTTTCAGGTCGTACTATCAGTCTCTAGATGATGTCCTTCACCAGCCAAGTCCATTTCCTTCGTATCAAGAAATCCCAGTATCCGTTTGCCCGACCTCTAGGAGTCTGGAGGACAATATGAATCCGTGTTCAAGTAGCTGTGGAAGCAATGGCTATGTAACGTCCGATAGTTTGAATGAGCTGTCCACCGATAATCTCTTCCATACCTCCGTCCCTTCAAACCTGATGACCGCAAGGAGGAATGATGGAGGCAAGCTCGGAGATTCTGTGTTGGATAGAAACAGAGATTCGATATTTTCACTTCTTGAGGGAAGACCATCAATAGAAGGAAAGGAAACCGATAGAGGCGAGGTAGAGAGTTGTCCGAACAACTTGTATGGGAAGGAGCTGAGGATACATTGTCGAGATGAGGGTAATGCCACTGATCAAGATGAAGCGAGGAGTAGCAAGCAGCCAGCGGCATCCACAACTAACACATACGAGCAGATAGTGCAGTACGAGGATGACTTGTTCTGCCCCGAGGGCAGAGATAAGAAGGTGGCATCAAAGGATAACGCGAAGGCAACAAATGCCAACAGTGGAAGCAGTTCACAAGGCTCTAACAGAAAGGCGAAGAAGAAGGCTCAGGCCGGTGCAGAAAATGTTGTTGACCATCATGATCTTCTCACACGTTGTGCGCAGGCTATTTCCAACATGGAGATCCCCGTTGCTCAGGACTTGCTCAAGAAACTCAGCCTGCATTCGTCTCCGCATGGTAACAGCGCTGAGAGAGTTGCTCATTACTTCGCCAATGCCCTGGAGTCACGCTTGTTAGGAACCGGGTCTGCACGAGGTCCACCTTCAGAACCAGTTTCTGTGTCCGACATCCTCAAGGCTAATCGCATATATGTTGCAGCTGTCCCGTTCAATATAATGTCCTATTATGTATCGAACAAGACAATAGCGGCGTTGGCTCAAAACGTGTTGCGGCTTCACGTCATTGATTTTGGTATTTCCTTGGGCCTCCAGTGGCCTTGCATCATAAACAATCTCTCAAAGCGACCTGGAGGCCCGCCAAAGCTCCGCATCACAGGCATTGATTTCCCTCAGCCTGGTCTCCGGCCAGCGGAGAGGGTACTGGAGACAGGTCGCTGCCTAGCCCGATTCTGTGCACGGTTCAACGTGCCGTTCGAGTATCATCCCATTGTAAATAACTGGGAGAACATCAAACCAGGAGATATCTACATAGACAGAGATGAGCTGGTTGTGATCAACTGCATGTACAGGTCGCAGCATCTGCTCGACGAGAGCATGGACCTGAACAGCCCGAGGGACGGTTTTCTATCCTTAGTTAAACAGCTTCGACCACATTACTTCATCCACGGAATAGTAAACGCTGCGTTTGGCAAACCCATATTCATGACTAGGTTCAAGGACGCACTGTCTCACTACTCGACGTTGTTTGATCTCTTCGAGGCCACAATGCCACGAGGAGATCACGAGAGGCTGCTCCTGGAGAGCAAAGTCTGCGGGAAGGAACTGATGAACGTTGTGGCATGTGAGGGTGCTGAAAGAGTCGAGAGGCCTGAGACATACAAGCGATGGCAGCTACTTCAGCGACGAGTTGGGTTCGAGCAGGTTCCGTTGGACCAGGAGCTGTTGAAGAGTGCCAGGGCAATGGTGAGGAGGAACTTCAGTGAGCTGTTTGTGCTTGATGAGGATTCACAGTGGGCTGTTCAAGGCTGGAAAGGGAGGATCTTGTATGCCATCTCATGTTGGAAAGTTGCATG
>JAOVYX010002967.1:0-11333 GCA_035668315.1 Drosera spatulata
GATTGAGAGAGCAGAGAGGCAAAGACCCATCAACCCAAAAAGCTTCATCTTTTTCTTCATCACCATTTTGCCCTCAACATTTCCTCCTCTCATTGCTGGCCACCTCATTTTCTTCCTCAAAAACCCCAAACCAACTCTCATCTGCTCCAATTCAACCCCAACTCAAAATCTTTCAACTTGGGACCAAAAAGAGCAAAAACTTGATCTTTTTGCAACATGGGTTTTGCCGTTTTGGGTTTTTGATTTGCCATTCTCTGCAGCACTTGAGTCCATAAATTGACTCATAGTAATGGGAGAAATTAAGATGTGGGTTGCATAGAATGAAAAAGACAAGCTCTAGTTCCCAGAACAAACCCTTCTTTTTCTGTGAATAGAAAAGTGATTTTGCCCACAAAAATTTCAAGATGTGATGCTAGAAGAACTCAAGAAAATGAATTTATCAGAGTGGGTTTGCTAGTGGGATGAGTGCTTGTCTATGTGAAAATGGAGAAATTGCGAGGGTTTTGGATTTGGTGAAGAAAAGTCAAGGGTAAGTCTTTACTTTCTCACTGCGATGAGAAAAGAAAATAAGAAAAATAATGGAATAAAAAAAAGTTGGTATTTTTCATACTTACAGTTTGTAAGTTTTGAAAAAAAAAATCAATGATTATTCTTTTTTTGTGAATAAATAAGAAAAAAAATATTATATAATATGAAAATTATTATCTTATCCATGTAATTATTGATTATATTAAATATTTTGTAAAAAGAGAAAAAAGATTAGTAATAGAAATTCAATGATCTTTTTTATCCTTTCAAATTTTCTCACTTTTTTGAAAATAAAATTTGAGATAATTGTTTTTAAATATTTAAGAGAGTTTCAATTTATATTTTAATATCTAAAAAATTTTATGCCATATTCAGATATCCAATTAAACCCTTTTTTATATTTAAATATCTAAACACCTAAAATATCTACTCTACCCTCATTTTAATCTAATCGCACCCCTCAATATCTAACCCAACATCGAATCCTAACCCAACTTACTCATCTCTTCCTCACACAAAATCGAACCCCTAGCCCAACCAATTCTAATCCATCGAATCTTCTCCTCTACTACGTTGTCTCCTCAACGGTTGTACAGCAGCAGCAGAATTCGCGACGGAGTGGTGCAAGGTTGAATTTGGACTTTGGGTCGTCGTCCGTGTTGTTCTCGGAGTGGAGGCGCTCGAATCGAAATGCATTGCGATCTCTTTGCTCACCAAGAAGTCGAGATAGTGATATTGATTTGGAATTATAATTTGGGTTTGGGTTTGGGTTTGGGGTGTGCAGGGGGGATTCCGACGATGCTAGGAGCTCGAATGGTTTTGCCGTTTGAAGCATGTGATATGCTTTTATGGTTGTTCTTGGTGTCTGTGCTGGAATTTGCCCATTTAACTTTCCTGTAATGATTCCTCTGTGGATAAATCGACTTCTAATTCAAAACATTTGTGATTCTTCTACTATAGCTTCGAAATGAAATCTAGAAACTGCTAATACTCTTCCCCTCGATGTTGAGTAGTTATTCTCCTAGGTGCTAGCATTCATATCTTTGTTTTCGCCCTTGAATGATACCCAAATGTTTTCAGTTGTAGTTACATGTGGAAATACTTTCATATTAAAGCCATCTAAGAAACATGCTTCAAATGACAAGACCTAACGAATTGTTGGTTTTAATTTATGTGAGTTGTTTCTTTGTGAAATGTGCTTTCTTGCTTTACGAAAAGTGAAATGTTGCCTTGTGAACTATAACGTTATGAGCTCGAAACTTTGTTATTATTTTGAACTGTTTTTTTTTGTGTTTTATTTTTTTATTAACTGTTTTTTATATTTTTGAACTATTATTTTTGTATTTATGAATTGTTTCTTCATTATGTGTGAGTTGTTTCTTAGTATTTGTAAATTATTTTTTCATATTTATGAACTGCTTTTTTTTTTTTTAT
The DNA here is from genome assembly GCA_035668315.1 of Drosera spatulata. Taxonomy (NCBI): domain Eukaryota; kingdom Viridiplantae; phylum Streptophyta; class Magnoliopsida; order Caryophyllales; family Droseraceae; genus Drosera; species Drosera spatulata. The sequence goes on from JAOVYX010002967.1 coordinate 1,963, forward strand.
GAACTACTTCTTTATATTTGTGAACTGTTTTTTTCTTATGTATGAACTATTTTTCTTATTTGTAACCTGTTTTTTTATTATGTGTGAATTGGTTCTTTGTATTTATAAACTTTTTTTTTCTATTGATACAATGCTTGTTTGTTTTTGTTTTTGAAGATTTGATATTCGTAAACTTATGAAGAAAAGGACCGTGACTCGTGAGAGGAAGAAAAAAAGAAGCTATATATGTTTGATTGAGTTATCCCCATGAAACAAGGAAAAGAAAATGTTGCTATGTAAACTATAAAAGATTTGTGAAAGTGTAAATGATGTTATGCAAACTGATTTTTTTTTTAATTTGAACTGTGGGTATACTATGTAAAATATGATTTTTATATATTATGATGTATAAGCTAATGACGTGGATATATAAACTGTTATTTCTTATTATGTGAACTGTGGGTATGCTGTATAAAATATGATTTTTCTATATTATTATATTTAAGCTGATGAGGTGGATATATAAACTGTAAGTTTCGTAATATGAACCGAAACAAAATCAATATAATGGCCTTGAACAAAAGTATCTTGAACGACAATACGAGTACAATCTATTATATATATAATTACACAAAACATGCAGATATCAAACCATCCGGATGACAAATGGCATGGCGGCATCGTGCAGCGCACGGGTCAGTACTCTTGTGTAATTAAACGAAGATATCTAGAACTATTTGGTTAGTACTAAAAAACAATCGGTATGAATTGTGGTCTTTGACGTGAACTATTGTTTTTTGTTGTAATATCCCGAAAATTTCGCTATTTACATATATGAAAAGTACGTACATAAAAATCATTATTTAAATATTCATAAAGTACGTATGAATTTTCATTATCATAATATACGTAACCTATGAATTTTCGTTATTTTAATATACATAAAATACGTATATTATGTACGTGCGAATAAATATAACGAACGAGAGACGTTATGATCGCACGAATAAATACAATGAACGAATAAATAACGTTATAATATTATAACGTAACGGATGACAATATATCGTACAAATAAATATAACGAATAAATAGCATTATAATGCACGAATAAAACTAACGAATAAGTAACGATAATGTTACGTTATAAATTAACGTTATAACGTTTAGAATATTGCGCATTAGGGATAACGGTTTTAGTCCCAGAAAATTTATATTATTAAATGGAATATGATATTAATATTTTTTAGATAATTGATCGACACGAATTAATTAACGGAATATTACGAAACTGAGATAAATAACATGACAAAAATATAACGAGGGATCAATTTACGCATGACAGTGTCCATACTTTTCACTCGTCCTTTTTCTCCCTGACAATGCGTATGCATGTTGAAATCTTGCCCGCACTCTTTGTTAATATCCTGCCTCCTTTCTCCCTTATTTACTTACTCATTCACTCACTCACTCTCACCACTCCCTTCTTCTTTTCCCTTCAAAAATACCAAACATCATTGATCTCCCTCCTTCTCCTCATCACCTTCACCACCATCATCTTCCCAGCACCACCACCAATGGCATTATGCCGCTGTCGCCACGGTCATGCCAACAACAACAGCAGCTCTCCAACACCATTATCGCCGACGCAGCCCCTCCTCTCTTCCTTCAAACACAAGCCACCATGGAAACCGGCCACCACATCACCTCGCCAAACACCACACTGCGTTCCGCTAGCCTGGCTATCACCCTCACCAAACAACCACAACGGCATCACCATCGAACTCCACCAACCAACACCACGGACACCATCGGAGAACACCCACACCGGACACGCGAACCACCACCATTATCGAACTCCCTCACCACACAACCACACTGCTCACCGTTCGTTGGAGACCATCGTCGTAGCAAGCAGCTACCACGGCGTGAAAAAGACCTCGACTGAAAGCCGTTCTATTCTCCTTCAAACCACAACCACCTCATAACCAACCTGCTAGCCACCGTCGTCGCCCCAGCCACCAGTGATGACAACCAAGGTGTCGTCGACGTCCCATGTAGCCAGAAACAGCTGGGGCGACAGGCATTGGACATAAACAGCAACTCCTCTCCTCGGTCTTCCTTGGTTGTGGTACAAACTATCATAAAATATCTCGTCGGAGCTTCACCGGCCACCAGTGAACCACCAGAAGGGGGGAGACGTCTGAGGAGACGAGGGTAGCGGCATGATAGGAGGTGGTGACATTGGGTGTCTTGGGTTCGAGATTTGGACATAAACGAACTTAAAAACATTTTAATAAGCTTTTCCGGTCAAATTCCGACCAAAGTCCGATGGGCAGCGGTGACAAAGTGTGACAAAACAAGGCGAAGTACTTTGGTGACATCGGGTGTCATGGGCGTCGAAGTTGGAACGTAAACAAGCCTTAAAATACCTTATCGACGCTTTCCGAAGACATTCTGGTCTTTTTTCCGGCCACCGGTAGTGACGGCGATGACGATAAAACAATAACAAAGGTCGGACAGCGGGACGGTGATTTTGGGTGTCGAAGGTTCTAAGATTTGTAAAGGTTTCTTTAACCATAAGTAAAATTAGGGTTAAACACGCTTCAAAGGTAATCTAGCGTCTCTCGATCCGTCTCATGCTTAATATTTCATCAATATGATATGTTATGATGAGTATGATGAGAAGGTACCGTCAAGAGGATGATGATATACTTGTTTGCTTGATTGATGCGTTGAGACGATAACGAAACTAAGGTTTGGATAATATATACATGGGTCCATGCATTAGGTTAGGAGACACTATTTAATGCTAATAATGATCATAAAATGTCATGAACGTACTTCTTTGAATATGTGTATGCTTAATGTGCAATATGAGAAATTATACTTAATTACGGGATTTATACGATAACGAAACTAAGGTTTCAATAATATATGTTCATGGGTACATGCGGACGTAAAATAATATTAATTATGATCCCTAAATCCCATGGATGAACTTCGTTATATGTGTGCATGCTTCATGTAGTGATACGATGAATCATATTTGATCACGGGGTTTATGTACTAAAAGGGTACTAAATATACCATGGGGAGATCGGGTTGTAATAATAAATCTTGACATCAGGATCGAGATCGGGGATGATTCTTTTATATGTTTGATATGTGATGTGGGGTATTGAGATTGAAATGAGGTAGAATACGCAACATTATAACATATATGCCCTTTCGAAAAATAAACGAAAACGACTCCGAAATGCTTAAATAAAAAGGACATAAATACGCACGGCTTGGTTTCATTTTCTTAGTGATATGAACTAACAAAAAATGAATAAAACAATACATATGTGTCCTTGAGTTGTGAAGGTCGAGCATTACGCGTCCCTTTTTGGATCCGTTGGATTGTTGGTCGTTTTCTTTGAAAATGTTGTGAAGGTCGAGCATGGCGTCCCTTCCTAGGTGTGACGTGACCAATGTTTACATCCTTTGGAATTATCATGAAGAAGATCGTACTTAGTGTCCCTTCTTGGATCCATTGGGATCATTCATTATTTCTGTAAATAAGTCTGGGTGGATGTTAAAACGTTATTTTTTAAGTCATCGTCATGGGCGAGGAACTAGTTAGGGAGCGTTGCGAATTCCCCATCCTCTTAGCATGCATGCAACGGCTTGACGCCGTCGTGGCAGGGTCACGGGTGACTCTCTGCAGGGAGGTCCTTCTCAATGGCGGTATCGCAAACCTCATTGAAAGTACACAAGAGGTGTGACGCATTAATGATGCTACTGCGACGCACGAAATATACAGGTGCGAATTGGATCGAACCAAAACATAATCTCATGGGTAGTCTAACTGACGATTGACGTATTACCGTTATACTCTGAGTCTGTCATATCTTTGGAGTTATCTTTCAAGTCGAGTCATGGACTCGTGGTAATAAAAACAAAAAGACAGAAAAGATATGAAGACGTATAAACGAAAGTACTGTTTGATATGGCGCCCATATTTTTCTATAAGTTACGAAAATGTTTTACTGGGACTCACCGATTTGCCATAATCGGGGGAGTGCCCTGCAAACGAAACTCATATACTCTAGATTACTGAGTTTTATACTCACGGGTTATATTTTTCGTTTGCAGGAAATCAACAGGTTGTTGATAAAGTCCAGTAGAGTGAGGACTGCATGCATATAGCTATCTCAGTTGGATATCATGTAACTAAACTCGTAGATTTGACTTACTGAAAGCTTACTGAAAGCTTATTGAAAGCTTACTGAAAGCTTATTGAAAGCTTACTGAAAGCTTAACGAAAGCTGATCGGAGATAATATGTAATGTACCTTGTTATATTTTGGTTACTGAAAATAGACTGTAATTTTATGAACTAAATGTTACCGTCACAATTATGTATTATAACTGCTTAGTTGGTTTTCCTTATCTTTTATACCTCTAAACCCGTCCGGGTTACTTAGCCTTGTTACGAACAGGGTCCGTGACGACATAACGCCCACGTGCCGTCAAGACATGAAAGTCGGGACGTTACATTGGTATCTTGAACTGTTGGAGCAAATGATGTTATGTAAACCGTTATTTTTTTGGTATGTGAATTATTTTTTGTGGCTATGTGAACTGTTATTCCTGAAACAATTGAACTGTTAGTTTTATTCCCTATTTGAACGATGATACGGTAATAAGAGTGCAAATGTAATTAAATGAAGGATAAATTTCAATGTTCAAACTTGAATGTCATTATAAGATATTAAAACGTTACATTGTTTTATAGAAGTTCATGGAAGAACAAAGTTCATATAAATGTTTGATCTAACTAAAAAATTTACATTTTTCATAGTTGGTTTACTTCATGAAATGACAAACTTATGCATCACAATCGTTTAATCACTTTTTAATACTATTCGAATTCGATTGCTGTGGATATATATGAGTTACACTTAGATATAGAATAATGATTGATATTAATCCGATTTTATGTCATTTAAGGCACCAAATCTAACATTGTAAATCTTCACATGAAATGTTAGCAATATGAACTATGCATTATTAAAGCGTAAACATGAAATGTTATTTATATGAATTGAATTGAGATCAATATGAACTGTACATAGTTATAGATGTCAAAAATAGATTATGCTCTAAAATCCTTACATGAGTTATAAGGATCATAAATATATAGTAATTGAATGATTTAAACAAAAATAACAATTTGTTATGTTAGTATTGGACGTTGATGTCTGTAAACTATATAGTGCAAAATATAAACTGTTTTTTTGTATCGGTGAACTGCATTATGTAAATCTATAAACTGTCTCTCTTCATTGAGTGAACTGATTCAGCTGAATATGTAGATTGACTCTCTTTAGCACATAAACTACATTAGATGAATATGTAAACTGTCTTTATGAAGCCGTATGAAAACCAATATGAACTACAAAGCAAACAAATAGTCTTAGTACCATAAAGTTTTACAAATAGGTGAATATTATGTTGTTTATAAATGAACCGCATGTTGCTTATATATGAACTACATATCACTTATATGGGAACTGAATATATTTGATATGTGAACTATTTATTATAAATTATGAACTGTTTAAAATGCTATATGAACTGCAAATTATTTGTTTATGTACTATTTATTGTTTACATGTGAACTGCATAATACTACACGTGAACTGCAATCAAAACAGTATAAACTGCTTCGTGAACTACGTATTACTCACATGCGAAAACAACATTATTAAATACGAATTTTATATTGTATTTAGATATGAACTACGTAATATTAAGATGAGAACTACATGATGGTAAAATGTGAACATAATAATAAGATGTAAAATACATATATCTTAGGAACGAGAACTATAAATTATTCAGATGTGAACCGTTACGATTAACTAGTGAACAGTATGTATAAAGCAAGGAACTACACATTCAGATGTGAACTACATATAATGTACTAGAAAGCAAGGAACCATATCAAAGCTAGAGTTGTCGATATCCAAGGTCCTACGAGGCATGGATATTCTTTGCCGAAAGCTTCATAACGAGGCAGGGATCGCCCCGATCAGATTATTTCTCTCGAGATTTTATTGCACCAATCCCTTCATACCGTCCAACCCCAAAGGAATCACTCCCCAAGGCGATTTTCATCAAGCAACAGAGTCCTAACCGAACCGAAACGAACTAAACTCTAGGGACAATGTCCGATATCAAGTTATCCTCAAGAACAATTGTAATATCTCAAAAAAGTTTCGATTTAAAAATATATAATGGTTATAAAATATACGTATGATACGTATACATTGAACGTGCAAATAAAATTTATAGACAATGAATGATGCATCGTTAAATTATTGTGCGTTTGAGATACAAATTTAAGCTTGAAAATTTGAGATAATTGAACGAAACATGATTATGAAATATTTGAGATAATTAAATCGACAACGATTAATTATCGAAAGATAAATTATACGAAACACAAATAAATACAATCTATGAGACGTTTTGAGGTCACACCCCTCACCAAACTCTCCACTCAAATCTCCTCCACCACACCGACACCTTCACTCATCAAAATCCTTCACCAAACACCAAACCTCACCTAACCACCAATACCCACTATCGGCCGTCACCATCCGCCAACCGACGCCGCCATTCGCCACCATCACTACCGCCCACTCCTCACCGTTGCCATCCGCCACCGTCCCCCACAGCCGCACAGCATCGCCATCGTCGCCATCCGCGCACCGCAGCCCCGAACCATCGTCGCCCCAAGCTTCGCCGTCGTCGTCATCATCCTCCCCGGCCCAGGCAAGCCCGGATCCGACCACACCGAGCCCGACGCCGTGAAGCCCTCGCAGCCCCGTGCGCCAGCAGCCCCTGTTCGCCATCAAGCCGCCACTCGTCGCCAATCCCTATTCGCGCGAGCAACAGCCAAGAAGCAACCAGCAGGCCCAGGTGCGGTTAACCCCAGCCCGACAGCAACTTTGCAAGCCCGAGTATGGCCCAATGGGTCCGTGTGGCCCGAAGTTAGCCCGTTTACGAGCAGGCCCGACAGAAGCCCGACGTTGGCCCAATAGCAATTCCACCTATGGCCTAGCCTAATTGTGACCCGGCAGCAAGACCAATAGGTCCATCAATGGCCCGACAGCGGCCCGACAGGCCCGGTGTGGCCCGTCACTTCGTTTGTTCGTTCTTGTCGTTTCATCTTGTGTGTTGTTTCAAATAACTCACCGGAGAGGTAACCACCACTAAACCTTCCTTGGATATCTATTAAATGTGTGTTTGAATGCAGGATTGTGATGGGTGGTTGTTAATGTGATACCGTCGAGTTGGCGAGGATGTGATTTTGTGTGTATGTGATGTGAATTGTTAATGATTGATGGTTTTGGTGGATGGAAAATGCGTGTTGGGTTTCACGGAAGGGATGTGGAGATGCCGATAGGGCATTAATGTGTTAGTGATTGGTTAGATCGTCGGAATGACGAGGTTGTCGGGTTGGGTTTATGTTTATATACGAGCTTGGGAATAAAAATGACGATAAGGAAGTTATAGGGATATGCTTGTGTTGGGTTGAATTGGTTTTGAAGTGATTGAGATGGCTTGGGTTGTACTTATATGTTTTGAATGTAACGGTGCGAGGATGTGAACAAAGGAGGGCTTGGTATGAGAAAAAATGACAAAGAAGGTTATATGATTATGTTTTGATACGGTAAAACCTCTGTGATGGTTATGTGAGGATGCGATAGGACTACTGTTGTGATTATGGATGAGATTAGATTGTCTCGTGTTGTAACATTAAGGATGATTGTGGCTATGCTTGCTTATGTGTGTTATGCGTGATTAATGCGATTTATGTGTTATAAGCAATGATTATGTTTAATTATGGGATTTGTGTAAGAGGACGTAAGAATATTGATAACCAATATTATGGGACATTAAGGTTATGTTCATGGAGAAATCGAGATAATTAAATTTGCTGATGTATAACTGGAAATATGAATAATTGTTTTTAATGTCGTGGTTATAACTCAAGAATAGACCGACATGACTTAAACATACAAGATACATGATTGGGATTTTTCCTAGAATTTATGTTAAAGCATGATTGAAGTGTTAAATGCGTTGTATATGATTTCTGTACAAGTTTTATATGCTATTTATACTCTGAATATGTGTTATATATCATATTTCATATTAAGCGGGGAATCAAAATTTAAGAAACAGTACAACAAATATAATAACAAACTAATGGTAATTGAACAAATCCGTTGTCGTCGATGAGGTCGTATAGTGAGTCCTTCGGGATCGAGTTCTTTGGCTCTAAGAGCGTTCAAAGTAGACATGACTGGGTCAGACGTTAAATCTAGCTAGTATGAGAACAAGTGTGGTTCTCTTCGTATGCGCAGCGACTTGTCGCTGCGGGCCAAAACATCGGCCGATTAGGTGTAAGGCTGTCCTCTGCAGGGGGACCTTCGACGTGTAAGTAAGGGTTTAGAAAATCGAAGTACACGCAAGAGGCGTGGTTTTGGGTCGCGAACCCAAACCATGCGTAGTATTTATGAAAAACAGAAACACTTTCATAAAAGACAACAGGTTTTCAAATGATTTCGGTGGATGATATGTGACTAAAAATTTGACCCAAATCAGTGTCTATGTTTCGAAAATCTCTCTTCATCTTTGTCCTCATTGAGTTCTATCATTCATGTCGGGACACGGACTTGCAATGGTTAAGAAAGTAAAAAGAATATAAAGAGAACAATGGCGTCTATGCTTTTAATATGTGTAGGGTTTGATACGACGCCCATATTTTCCTACGGCTATTAGAAAATATTTTACAGGTACTCACCGATCGTCGTAATTGGGGGAGTACCCTGCAAATCGAATACATAGATTTTGGTTGCTGAGCTTTTAGCTCACGGTTATGTGTTTTATTTGCAGATTCATCACAAAGCAATGCTGAAACGATAGAGTGAGATTTTATGCATATAGTTATTTATCTCATTGTCCGATATGTAATAAATGCTCGTTGGGAACCACTTGTAGGCAACACAACATTGTAATGTAATCGGGTTCGCATATTATCATCTGGAATTATAATTTGTATTGATTATGTAGTTTTCCTTAGCTTCTATACCTACAAACCCGTTTGGGTTGATTGGCCTTGTCATGGATTAGGTCTATGTAACGCCCCGACTTTCCACGTAGGAAGACACGTGAGCGTTATGCCGTCACGGACCCGGTCCATGACAAGGCTAACAAGCGAATAGCTTTTAGGAGTTCAGAAGTGAAGGAAAATACAAACAGTATTATAGTCATAACTTACAGTCCCAAATACCTGTTTAGTTACAACACTTAAAGCGGAAGCTATGCAGA
>JAOVYX010002968.1:0-11331 GCA_035668315.1 Drosera spatulata
GGTGGTTCTGTCACTGGGTTTCTGAAAATTGTGTTTTGATTCAGGTATTTGCTAATGAGAATTTAGCGAGATGTTGTTATTGAGGGTTCCGATGGCGTTGATCCTGTGGTGGGTATCTTTGTTTCTTGTTAGTTGTAATAGGGCGTGTAGGGATTAGGGACGAGACAAATTTGTAGTTTGTACTTATGTACAAGGGGGCAGATTGCTGTTAACTTGCATGCATGGAGGGGGAGAGCTGTGGACTGATGAAGGGCCGAGGTGGTGAAAGTTCCACTTAGTTTGTTGAGGAATTCAAGAGTGAAGGCCTTTTATTGCCACCCCTATATGTTTTGATGGTAAGTTCTTGTATTAGAATGACGGAGGGTTGGGCAGGATGTTTGGGCTCCCTCGCTTGAAGCTTCGGGCTCGAGCTACCTGGAAAGTTCTGTAGTGTGCAAGGATTTGGTATGAGCACCCTAGTTTGGTAGTTTGGGCTTTTCCTTAGGAATATCACTTCATTATATCACTGGTACTTGGAGTGCTATGAGGGTTAGAGACCGATAACAATGTACTTTCAGTATAAGGATTTATCCTGAATTTGTGCTGATGGAGCAGCCTGAGGGATTCTTTCTAGGATGTTAGCTTGGGGTAAGGATGTGGTTTGACCCTTGAAGGTAGTACCTGGCTAGATCCTGCTATAAATGAGAGGCTTTGGCACTTGTTTCGTCAAGGCCTTGTTTGATGTGCTTCGACATGTGGATATTTTAAGATTTATGATGAGCAACCGCAAGGACTTTTTGTTCTATGCTTCACTTAGTGAGTAGACAAGTCAGTCCTCAATCTTGCTAAAATTAACATGGTTGTACTTACATCCTGCTGATCTACTTGACGTAACTACAGTTAGTATGTTGTATTTAATTTTGTTGTATGTTAACCTTCTTGTTCTTATCTTTTGGCTGCACGCCCCTTTCCCTCTGATGAAGAGCATATGTGTTTGAAAAATTGAATCTTAGTGTTTTAATTGTTCGGGTGTATAATTCTCATGTAATGCAAATGTGGTGCCATTCCGGTGCATTTTCTGGTGTTTGCCTGTCTGAACATGTCACTCAAAATATTTGTCTGCTAAACATGTTCAGGTTCAAGTCGAAGGCACCTAGCTTCACATATATCAAGCACCATGTCTGTACCAGATGATGTATGTAATTACCAAGTGAGGTGCCTGCTGTCCTTTCTCTCTCTACTACAAACAAGTTTTGAATGTTATTAGTTACACTAAGTTGGGTTTGATTGAATGCACACGTCGCTGGAATGCTACATATCAATTTGCTCCGGTGAAATTGTGGGTTATACGATTAGCAGGGGACTAACTTGGGCAATGTGATTACTTTCATGACTCCCACTGCTTGGTTGGCTGAACGGAATTACTAAAAAGAATTCTTTTTCATGTATTCGGTCACATTCTTTCCGCTTCTGTCTAATTTCGTCGTGTTGTTTATGTATTGCAGTAAATTATCTTGCTGACTAGAGTTTCTCAGTAGTTCTGAAAATCTCATCCCTCAATAGCTGCTCTTTTTTGCCTTGACTTGCACTAATTTTTACGGAAGAAATCTATTAAAAGCCATGGGTCTTCAATATGTTGTGTTTTCTGTCTCTTGTCTGCGAGTTAACTGTTTATTGTAAGAAAATGTTAACCTGATGCAAAAAATTGTTCTAAGCAACTAAAATTATCACATTGGTTTGCATGCAGCTTCCCTCTCGTATATTCTCAGATCTGTTGGATTCAATCATAGTGGATGTCGCATCTGAATATCATCGCATAGCAAGGTTGGGTCTTGACAGGAACTGGGAACTAGAGGAGGAAGAAATTAGGCTCTCAGCAGAAGCAAGGGCAAAGGTAGCTGATCCGAACAATGGCGGTGAAGCAAATGGAAAGTACATCGTGGATATATTTGGGCAAACTCATCCTACTGTAGCCAGCGAGATATTTGAGTGCATGAACTGTGGTCGCTCCGTTGCTGCTGGGAGATTCGCTCCTCATTTGGAGAAATGCATGGGAAAGGTGAACCTATCCTCTCAGTTCTCTATTGAAATGATCTTTTCCTTCTGTACTCCATTATGTTGACAGTTTTTCTGAACCTTTTGATCCCTGATAATATGTCTACACACTCAGCTACTTGTGGTGAAATAATTTAACATGGGGTTTAGCAACATTAAATCGACCAAACTCTTGTCGTACGTGTTTGGATATCATGATGAGGAACTGACTCATCTATTAATAAAGCTTGTGGTAGTAGGACATCACAATTCATAAGTACATTATGCATCTTAACAATGTAATAAACCCGTGTGCGTATTGAATTTCCATCATTTTTGGGTGCTTATATATACTCTTCATGCAGGGCAGGAAAGCTCGCCTGAAAGTAACGAGAAGCAGCAGCAGCAATGCTAACAGTAGGTATTCAAGAGGCAGTCCCACTTCATCTTATTCACATCCCGCTACAATGAACAGGACACCAAATGGAACAGCTGATGTGGCAGGTGATGAGAACGTCAATGACACATCTGAAGGCTTGTGAAAATGGTCCAAAGTGACAATAACAGATCTCAAATTGGGGAGAGTTAGTTACTTTTTGAGCTCAACGAGTTCTATGCCGTCCTAGAGATGATATCTATCTTCGATTATCCTTGGGAAAGAATGTTCTTCATTCTGGCCAACTTTTGTCCTCGTGTATAACTGGATGAGATTCTGTTTGGCTGTTGAGCAGGACAGAAATGGACCGATCATGATGTACAACAGAGTATTCTGAGATTTCCGGTCTCCTGTTGGTCATGTATGAAGTGTTTTTTGTGCCTGCTAGCATCAGGTGAAAGTAGTTTCATATGGGCGAACATGTATATAGAAGGCTGTTCAAGTAAGAGTTGAAAGCTGAAAATGAAGCTCCACATATTGGGCACTTTGTGATCATCTATAATCTAGTTTCTTTTTGCTTGTTTTATTCTTGATGAGTTCCCTTAGCAAAAGATCAATAGGATTTCAGATTGTGAGGCTCATCTGTGGGTTATAATCCCTCTAAGAAGCGCACTTAATTAGATTTCAGTAAGATAATTTTGACATGGTGCACGCGAAAAGGGTTGGAGAACTTGTAACTGGCGACTCGAGGGCTCATAGATGTATCTCCCTACGTTCACCGAGTTAATCACTCAGTTCCTTTCAACAATGAAGTTGATCAAATAGTCAAAATGCCATAAAACGAATACATTGATAACTACATTTCAAGGCTATAAAGATTAAAGAAAGCTGGTTTTCCCAATCTCTGAGCCAATGCCATAATTTCCTATGTACCAACAAACTATAACTATTATTGGTCGCTGCTAGAATGAACCACACCAAAAAAATTGCGCAGGGTTCATGTGAGGAACCTAAAAACATCAGGATTTTCCTGACAACTCCTAAGAACGAATAGTGTCACTAATAAAGCAAATGTCTCTGTTGTTTCCGATTAGGAAAGGCTTTCCTTTATCGGCGTCAGCACGTATATCTTGACAGCATGAGATTCCACATGAGCAAAGATCTCATGTTTGAGAGGCGGCGAGGTAGTGTGCTGCATATTTCAAGAAACAGTAACATCAGGAATGCATCAACTCAATCAAGATGGCATGTTATTCGAGAAAAGAGAGGATCCGGTAAATGATCATCTTTGTAATGCCATCAGTGAAAGCAAATCAGTGAGAATAAGCGAAGAGGAATCTGATCCGAATCAGATACTGACCTCCCATAGATCACGAGCTTCGACAAGGCTTTTCTGGGGAATGCCGATATGAGACCAGTGAGCGGTCATCTTAGCTCGTTTTGGACCTCTGTTCCATAGAGCAACGACTACCCTTCCTCCGCTCAATGGCCCACCCCACACCTTCATACAGCATATCAGTTAAGGAATCGAAGCATGCATGGAGAATGAAATCAAAAGGGGATAGGGATTAGGGATATGGAAACTTTTATACCTCATGGTCACCTTGTTTCTTCACTTTCTTCGCTTGTACTCCTAACTTATCTGCTCCAAATAAATCATATGACAGATTAGCATCAATCTATGGGATATAGCTATTTCACATTTGAAGCGTAGACATAATGTACAAAAACCAGGAATAGAAATATTGCTAATACTCTTCATATCGGCAATCGAAATGGCCAACATAACAAGGAAGACCCCGTAGTTTGTGTTAAAAGGTTCTGCAGTCTAGTAGTGAACATAAATACCTTGATTGACGGCAATGACCTCCGTGTTGCTGAGCAATTCATAAGTCTCATTGGACATTGATGTAACATCACAGCCTATCAACAAGGGAGCCTGCACCAGGAAAATAAGTCACCATAAGAAATAGTTTCATTATGGAATTGAATTTGCATTGATGAAGCACATCAGGTGGTGACATACTTTGGACAATGCCCATATGCTGAAGTGAGATCGATACTCCTCGGTCGTCATCCCACCATTTCCAACTTCAAGCATGTCCGGATCTACAGATATGATGCCGATTTTGTCAAAACAGATCAAACATTTCTAAGGAGCTGAAGTGACTTATTGTATCCCAGAAAAAAAGCAAGTACCATTCCATCCTCCAGGACCAGCATAGTGTGCCCATTGATCATTTATGTCGATGTTCGCTAACATGCTGAGACAAAAAATATAGTTCGATTAGCATTGTTTAATTCATGGTAACATGTCTAAACATTCCAAGAATAGAAATATTGCACCTATCCCATTCATCTCTGATGTCGCCTGTGGTTCTCCAACTATTTGCTATCTTTGGCGCCCAAGTTGCTGGATTGTCTTGTCCCCTGATCAAGAGGGAACTCTAGTTGCTTAGACAAGAGCAAATGTGCATAGAAACCTACCCGAATGCGAATGACTTCGGTTCACAACATGGCCTAAGAGGAGAGCTTGTGTATAACGTACCATTCACAAAGCGAGTACAGGATGCGCCTTCCACTATTCTGCAAGGCTTTGCTCATTATAGGATACCTATCAACAATGAAATTATATGTTAGTACATGATATCTTGAGGATAGTTATGAAATAGAGCTCTGTTTTGGATTTTTCGCCCTACTTCGTCTCCTGGATTTTCAACATTGCGGAAATGCCCTGGCTAAACCGTACCTTATCTTTGGGTCTATGCCATCATTATAGCAGTTATCATACTTCAAGTAATCGATCCCCTGTTTCGAATTAATTAACTCGGTCATTCTTCTGAATATCTGATGAAAAAGATAAGCCTGTTCGAGTCAGGAGCAAACTGAAACGTACCCACTTGGCGAAAGTCTTAGCATCCTGTTCTTCATGGCCTAGCGATCCGGGCATTTGACTGCTGCAAGTCATATTCCTGGTAAAACCACATGGAAATCAAGATGCTTAGAACATGCATTTACACACACAATAATCCTTTTTCTCCTTACAGTACGGGTCATAGACGAGAAAGAAGGGTAAAAAAGTACCCAGCATCGGAGTAAATCCCGAGCTTCAGTCCCTTGCTATGAACATAGTCTGCAAGGGCCTTCATCCCAGAAGGAAATGCCGAAGCCTTGGCTTGCAATTCGCCCTGAAATAAACCCGATCAAGATTCATCAACGCTCATTCGCATCACTGCACAACACTACCTAATACCTCACATAACAAGAAGTTTAACACTTACAGTAGAACTTCTGTTAAGCTCAGCCCAGCAATCATCTGATGAATTTCAAATTGCCACGATCAGATACAACAGAACTTGTCGCGCAGGAATCAAAACAAGTAATGTAAATAACAGAATCAGCAATGTTACCTAAGTTCACATATTTATACCCTAACTTGGCCAGGCCAGACGACACAATCGCATCCGCTACACATCCATCGCAATCCGATGAATCAATAAATCATGAGAATAATAATCATTTGATCTAACAAGTGATGTGCATTGATGTACTCCTGAACGGCAATAACATGGTAAGAGAAGCTAACCCGTTTGTCTGATCAGTTTCTCGTTGATGTTGCACCCAAAGTGATTCCAACTGTTCCATCTGATCCAACAAATCAAAAACACAAATCAACAGATAAAATCACAGAATCACGAGGTTCACACACACCTAATACGAATTGCCAATAGTCACACTGATCCATGATCCACATAATATACGCCTAGGTACATATAAAAGTAACACCGTGAAAAGAAATGATACAGACAATCAATATAAGTTTCTTTAAATACTCGTCTCACCTCCGTTATCACCAACCCCCGTACACGAATTTTGGTTTGAATTTGGATGGAAGGTTAGTGAATGTATTATAATAGATAATTGTTATTTTGATATTTATTTATTTAAAAAATTTATTAAATATAATATGTTGATATATATTTTGGGAGTATTACTGATAGTAACACGGTTGGGCAAAAGAGTTTCCAAACCACTGTACAATACCGAATGGTTGCTGTTATAATTTCCAATATAAGTTTCCATCAAAACTGCATTTCCGAATCAATCTACATTGTTTTTCATCAATTCCACTTACCCCATCTGAGGAGTGAGTGCGACATCATGGAGGAGCATGCTCCGCCTCGTCCCGACAACACGGGCGGCGGTATCGCCGTGAGTGGACGCAGCCAGGACGAAAACCACCAACAGCATATGCATATTCATGATGATTGAGTGGATCTCTTTGTTTGTGTTTGTTGTTGTACAGCGAAGAAATGAATATTGCCTTGCTCGTGGGTATATATATAAATAGAGAGAGAGAATAGAGAGGAGAGATCAAGAGAAGTGAAGTAGTGGATTGAGTGGACTGGTGGATAATTACACGTTCTGATTGGCTAAGCTTGTGTCTGTTACTAATATGTTTAAAGTGAATTTAATTCAGGATTTGTTATCTCCTTGAATTTTTAATTATTTTAATGTAGCTTTTGTTCATGTGAACTCTGACCATCTGATTTGAAAATATAAAACTAGTAAAATTCATTGCAAAATATAGTGTTGTTTGGATATCATGTGTACTACGAATCACGAATGCGACAGCACTGAAAGTAAAATTTGGTGCTTTTTTGTATATGTATCAAAAATATCAGTAAGTGGGTGGGTGGTGCGTTGGCGGTAGGCTTTAATTTGTCGCGAAACTACTCGTCGTCGGTGAACATTAATGCTACGGATCAACGTCTTTATCACGACATCTATTCAGTCTCATTTTTTTTTGTCAATGCAATTCATAAACAAAGTTATGATAGTATGATTGGTATGCTCATACACTCTTATAGAAGATTAAGAAAAACGAACTATATGCGTATAATTTTTAGATGCATACTAATCACTCGAAAGCGAACGTGAAAACAAATGTTGTCGTGCCACTGAATGCCCGAACATATCATACAAGAGGCACATTCTCTTTGCAAGAAATAACCAGAGATGAAAAAGGTAGTATAAGTTAAAGAGTGCAATTCACTCAAAGCAATAAACGTGACCACAGAACTTTGGAAGTAAATGCATGTGAAGCATGCATCAATTTTCCTTTTGCCCCATTGGCCTAACTAGCTATAAAAACAACCTTTGTCTACAAGTAACATGCTTATGCCTTTCACACTTTTGTTGTCCACATTTTGTGGTCCTTTTACCTTTGACGAAGAACTTATCAGATATTCACATTATATTCCCTGAAATCATGACTTATGTTTATGTACATAGCTTTTGCGTGATGAAACATTAACTCATGATCGATCTGAGCCTTTTACAGAGAACAAGCTTCTTTGTAAAGTAACCTTGCGTACATCGACCTCAAGCAATAACAAGTTCGAGTAATTACTTAGGTATCGAATAAGAATCACTGATAGCATAATTAGTTTGGACTCTTGATTGTGATCAATGGATCAAAACCGTGTCGTCAATGGACAACATACACAGAAAAAGAAAGAAATCACTTTTCCAACATTCTCTTTATTCGCGATAACTGCAAAACGTTCTCGACTGAAGAATATACCATCCCAAAGCCAAATCTCTGATGCCTGGACAACTAAGCGTTCAGCCGCACTCAAGAAATTGGCGTCAAAATGTACATCTTTGACTTGCGGGGGAATAACATGTTTGAAATGTTCCCTGCAAATGCTCCCTCCAGATCCTTGTGCTGCATTGCAAAACATTTCACACACTGTCAGCTATACATATATGAATTAACAGATAACTGTCGTGTCGCGAAGAAAGTTGATCAGATTATACATACCTCCCAAACATCTCTTGCTTTACAAGTTGTCTTGGGTGGAATGCCGATATCATCCCAGAAAGCTGGGACGGTCTCTTTCCAACAGCCTCTGTTGACTAGAAGCACCACGAACCTATAACCTGAAATCGGCCCTGCCCATACCTGGGCAACACCACACAAAATTTTCAGCACCAAACACGAAATTGCGTGCACATAGACCTTAGTTCCAATATGCCGATCCCATGATGCTCAATATGGAAAGCAAAAATGATATGAGAATGACATATTGCGGATTAATGCACCTCATACTGGCCTAGATCTCTGACCTTCTTAGCCTGAATACCAAGAGGATCTATCCCAAAAGAGAACAGTTCAATAGTTCATCAAGAAATGCTGATATAAATGTGAGATGATCACATTCGCGTAGTTTGATTTCATAATGTAGATCAACACAAACCTTGATTGATGGCTATGACTTCATGGTTACTAAGAATTTCCAAAGCGTCAGCATTCATGTTCCTCACATCACAACCTATCAGCAAAGGAGCCTAAAAGTACATAATATATATCTGCTGAGCTTACAAATTCTATAAATTTACTGAGCTTACAAATTCTATAAATTCTACAGCACCTTAGCTATCGCCCACAAGCTGAAGTGGGTTATGTATTCATCCTTTGACATCCCTCCGTTTCCAACCTCGAGCATGTCGGGATCTGCCAACCACCAACACAAACCAAGTAAGAGGTTTAAAGACGAACTCTGTGAGTCAGACGTCGACTTGATTGATTAGAATGACAAGGTGGTTTTCAACGACCGCCTTCTGGTGCCAAAATGGTCGCATTTGTGAACCAAATGTTGTAAAGAAGAACCACAACGTACCATTCCAGCCACCGGGTCTTGCATAGTCAGCATAGCGCTCATTTAAGTCAGCTCTCGACACCATGCTGCATTACAGAAATTAACCAGCCATTGAAAAATTTGTCATCATACGGCAATGAAAGCGCAATTGAAATTAACAAATCGACCTTATCTCAGTTGGTAGAGCGGAGGACTGTAGTTGTTCAGCAGATATCCTTAGGGCAGTTCTAAAAAAAGCTCAATTGAAATTAAAAACTTGGCTCTCGATGGTGGTTCTCCAGCTATTGCCAACTCGAAATCCCCATGTAGCCGGGTGCATATCTCCCCTAAGAACCCAAGAAGTGATAACCTGGACGTTACGTGTGAACATGTCGAATAAAGTGAGGAAAGAGTTTTGCTTTGGGAAGAAAAGGTGCAATGATCAAAGGGAATTTTACCATTCACATAGAGAAAAGAAGATCGGGCGGCCGGTTTTCATCAAGGCTCTAGTCATGGTAGGGTACCTATGCAAGAAAATCTCCATCATCAAGCTTATAAGAGGAAGTATATGGAATTTTGTTTTTGAAGTTCATTCTCTGAATTATAGGCACCTCTCGGTCGGTTTAATGTCACCATGGTTGCAGTTGTCGTATTTCAGATAATCTATTTCCTGTGAGACAGTAAATTAGTCATTGCCATCATCTAGGAATGTTAGAGCTGTTCTTCATCCATCATACTGAAGAAAACAAAGTAAATCAGTACCCATGATGCGAAGGTTCGTGCATCCTGTTCTTCACGACCAAGTGATCCTGGCATCGTGTTCCCGCAAGTAAAGTATCTGCAGATACCATGGAAAGTCGACCAATAACATGTACATTCGTCTTGGTCACTGACAGACTCAATGTTGTTATTGTTGCACTTCTAAACATACCCTGCATCGGCATAGATCCCGATCTTTAGACCCTTGCTGTGCACGTAATCTGCTAGAGGTTTTATCCCTGACGGGAAGTTTCTTTTACTAGGCACAAGATTTCCCTGAAACACATATATACGCAGCAGAGTACAGTTGAACAGGTTCAGAATCATCCAACAATGCTAAAACGAATTAAAAAAGTGAATATATAATCGGAGAAAGAGGATATAGTTAAACTGACATCTACATCACGAGCCGCTTCGCCCCAACAATCATCTGAAATGATTTCAAGGGCGCAATTTAGTAAAATACAACTAGACCAAAACCAATAAGCTGTAATCTGTATATAGGTGTGTGTACCTATATGTTGGAAGTTGGAAATGGTGGAATGACTGACGATCAATATACTGTGCATTTCAGCATTTGGGCTATCTCCAAGGTATCTATGTCCTCGGTGGAAACTTCTGGACTGATTCTTTTTGTCAATACTTTATGATACTTAATATGTGAGTTTTTATTCAAAATGTTTCAACCAAAATGACAAACCTAAAAGGAGAGACAAATCCCTCCCTCTAGCAAGTTTCAGAACATACGTTTTATCAATAGTGCAAGTTTCTCTTTACTAAAATATCTATCTTTAAAGAGTGGTGCCTAGTTTCGGCTTTTCTAAGCTCACAAATTTCTTGTGTTACTGCTGACGTTGATCGTACGATTACATGCAGGCGCCCCTTATTATAGGATGCGATGTCCGCGAAATAACCAGCGAAACGTTGGCTATCATTGGCAATGAAGAAGTTATTGCTGTTAACCAAGGTAATGGCCAGACAATCTCTCATGCTTTTGTTCCTAGTGTAAAAGGCAAAAGAAAAAGCACATATGAAAGCAGATATGTCGCATAACAGTCCTATGCTTAGATAGTACTGGCAAATTTAACAAATGAGATTTAGTACATTCACCAAATTTAATTTATCTTCAAAAGCTTAGCATGGAACGAGATTCCTCGTGATTATATATTTATTGAAAACTTCTTTATTCTGGTGAATTATTTTCTGCAGATCCTTTGGGAGTTCAGGCAAAGAAAGTTCGCAATTAGGGAGAAAGAGATGTAATATTTCGGTGCTATATACTACTTGCTGATGTTTACTGTCTTTAATTTGAAATCTTGAAACTTCTCCACTTCTGAATTCTGATAATGGCTAGTCTTAAGTCTGAACCTACTTTTTCATACGAATATAGATCGATATGATTGATGGCAGAACATCATGCTTCCCTGTGAATACTGTAGCTCACAGACAGCAATGGGCATATTGTCACGCACAAAGATTTTCGCGCATGGAAGAACCCCTTGGTCATCTATTTATAAGGCTTGGTGAGAAGACTCTAGA
>JAOVYX010002969.1:0-11331 GCA_035668315.1 Drosera spatulata
TTCTTTCATTTTGTAGTTTCATTAGCTTAAAACCTCGTTCGATTACTTTAGTTTGACCCACTTAGGACTACATAGTCAATCTCTAGGAACCCATTTCCTGGTGGGACGATGCTCTTACTCTCCTTTATTACTTGATAAGTGACACGTTCACTTGTGTATTTGTGACATAGTAAACGCTTAACAAGTTTTTGACGTCGTTGCCGGCTATCTTGTGTGTTCAAACATTTCTTTTCTTTTTATTTTCGTACTTAGTCTCTATCTTGCCTATTTACGTTGCTAAGAATGTTCGTTGTTTTGTTTATAGGTCCTTCGCTCATGCATGAGTAGACATTCAACCGGTAATCTTGAATCCCTTGATCCGGTACTTGAACATACACTCTGGAGACAACGAAAGCAACAACAAGCATCCACTAAACGACTCAACATGGACATGAATCAAGTGCCTTCTTTTGAGGGTGACGATCATCCCCTCAATGTGCAAAATCCTCCAAACATACAAGCTCAAATAGAGGTGATAGTTCAAGAGGCGTGCCAAGCTACCTTGACGACCAC
Organism: Drosera spatulata; assembly: GCA_035668315.1. Lineage (NCBI taxonomy): Eukaryota > Viridiplantae > Streptophyta > Magnoliopsida > Caryophyllales > Droseraceae > Drosera > Drosera spatulata. The sequence goes on from JAOVYX010002969.1 coordinate 553, forward strand.
CAATCAAGGTGGTAATGTGGTGTTCCCGATGCAAGCCAAGAAATCGCACGTGTGTTGGAGAAATATAGTGTCATTCTTCCTCTCAAGATAAAAGCAAGAAATTTTGAGCTTGAACCGTCCCTTATAAACATGATTCAAGCGGAGAAATTCTCCGGTCTCCCTCATTAGTGCACAAACAACCACTTGGAACATTTCTTAATGAACGCGAACACTGTGAAGGCTAATGGGGAGAGAGAAGAAGTCATACACCTACATCTCTGCCCTTTCTCTATAATGAAAAAGGGCTCGGAGTAGCTATTCTCTTTCCCTTCGACTTCCATCACTACTTGGGGCAAGCTTGCCCAAAAGTTTCTTGCAAAGGGTTTCTCGCCCGCCAAGACCGCTAAGCTATGAAGTGATATTTCGTCATTTACTCAAGTTTGACACCGAGACCATCCATAAAGCTTGGGAGAGGTTCAAGGAGCTTCTTAGGAAGTGCCCACACCATGGTTTGCCGGATTGGTTACAAATCAAAAGTTTCTTCAAAGGGCTTAGGCCCGATGTGAGATGTTCATTTGATGTAGCGGCAAAGGGATGTTTTATGAAGCTCGGATACCAACAGGCCTATGACTTGCTTGAAACGATGGCCGAAGGGGTATATCAATGGCCCTATAACGCTGCACTCCAAAGAAAGCATCGGGGGTACTAGAACTTGATGTGGCGACTACCATTTCGAAGCAACTTGAAGCTTTGACAAAACAAGTGAGTGCTTTAGCCCAAGATTCTTCGAATAATCTTCTTCTCCTTCATGTTGTGATCTTTTTGGAGGTTCACATGTTAGCATCGAATGCCATCTTCATTCCCATATGGTGCAAAAACAAATGATCAAGCAAGCGAACTATGGTAAAGCATACCCTCGACCTCCTCAAGGGAACACATTCTATAATCCGTACAATCCAAGGAACCATCTGGGATTTTCTTGAAGGAATGATCAAGCGGCACAAGGACCTCCATCAGGTTTTAACCAAGCACCATCTCCTCAACCTCCAAAGCCTAATCTCAAGGACATGATGGCTAAATATATTGCTAAGACGGACGAGAACTTCCAATGTCACGAGACGATCTTGATAAATCATGGGGCCACCTTGAAGAATTGGAGACACAAGTGGACCAAATATTAATGCTTTTGACTAATCGCATTTAAGGCCAACTCCCAAGTACCACTGAGACGAATCCTATTGAGCATGTCAAAGCGGTTGTGACAAGAAGCGGGTTGGAGCTCAAGGATCCCGAAGTTGTTAAAAGAGATAAAGGGAAGCAAGTGGTTGGGAATCCCTTCCAAGCCAAAGACAATGAGCCGGAGGTTCGACCGCAAGCCAAATCTAAGCTATTCTCGAATAATCCTCCTCCTTATGTGCCCAAGATTTCATATCTGTAACGATGCTACAAGCACAAGTTAGATAAATAATTCGAGAAGTTCTTGGAAGTTTTTTGGAAGTTGCATATCAACATTCCATTTATGGATGCTTTGGCTCAAATGCCCTCTTATGCAAATTTCATGAAGAAGATTTTGGCTAAGAAACGGAAACTTGAGGATCTTGAGAATTTCAAGCTTAATGAAGAATGTAGTGCCATCATCCAACGCAAACTCCCTCAAAAGCTTAAGGACCCCAAGAGCTTCACCATCCCATGCACCATTGGAAAGATTAAAGTTGATAAGGCCTTATGTGATTTGGGTGTTTTGATTAACTTGATGCCTTATTCGTTTTGTAGGAAGCTTGGAATTGATGATATAAAGCCAACTCACACGATGTTACAAATGGTGGATCGTTCCCTTATTTTCCCGAGAGGTGTGCATGAAGATGTCCTTGTAAAGGTCGATTGGTTTATCTTCCTTACGGATTTTGTGATCTTGGACATGGAGAAAGATGATAGCGTGCCAATCGTCTTGGGAAGATCATTTCTAACCTTCGAAAAAGCATTGATTGATGTCAAGAGCGGAGAGTTGAAGCTCCGGATTGAAGTAGAAGAAGCCACCTTCGAGGTATTTAAGGCTTTCAATGCATTGAGCGATCATGATTCATGTTACAAGATTATGGTGTTTGAAGATAAACCAACGAAGAAGACAGTAGATTCAATGCTTCAAAGTGAGGTAATACATTCTTTAAAAGAGCTAGAGACTTGTCTTCAAGGTATGAACTCTACCTCTCATGCCTCTTCTAGAGTCAATGCCACTCCGAATGAGCTTGATAAGTCCCTTGAAGTTTTAGTAAAGGAACATCATCAATTCATTGAGATATTATTGAAAGATAATTAGGAGTTAGAGTCATATAGTGCATGTATGAAAGAAAAAAAAAAATGAAAATCTCACGTTGAAAAACAATGATTTGGAAAAGAAGGTTCATGACCTTAGGGGCAAGCTTGCATCAAGCGCATTTAGCATGCCCTTAATCGCACATGGAGAAGTGATCTTGTGGGACCAACACTTCCCATGTTAGGAAAAGAAAAAGATGCTCAAACACTAATCGTTCTCGTGCTAAGGTCTATCAAGATGCATTTGGTTCTTTTCCTGATTATAGGTATGAAGAAGTTTCGGGAAGACTTTATGGAACATACAACGTATGGATTGAGAACCGGATTCTCGAAAATCATATAGGACCGATTCAAAAAAGAATGACAACGGTTTGGATACCTAAGTCAAGCATTTATCGAGAGAATTTAAAGCCGAGAAGAAGTTTTCAAGACATCGGGCCTAGGATATTAAACCAAGCGCTACTTGGGAGGCAACCCAATGGGAGTTTTCTTCATCATAATAAATCATTTGAATTTTTTTTGATGTTTTATAGATAGCATTTTGAATAATGGAAGCTCATGACGAAGGTTGGTACGATAACTTCAAATGTATTCTCGGATGGTTGATGGATGGTATGAAATTTTGTGATGTTTATTTTGTTCTTTCACTCATTTTGATGTTAAAATTACATTCGGGACAAAAAATGGTGAAAATGGTCAAAACGAGATGAAAAACGGATGTCTAGAGGCTTGGAAATACACCCGGAAAACAACATGAGACAAGGTATGATCTTGTCCTCGTGACACCCCTACCCGCGCCGTAGGCTCCGCTGCAGTGCCGCCACCCCCCTACTGGCTGCATGGATTTGTAGCACCAACCAAACAGCCACTGCAGCGCAGCGTTGACCCTCCCCTTCACGTGACACCCTTAAACACACCACACACACTCTTTTTCACTTCTTTTCTTCAATACTTAACCATTTTCACACCGTTTCTTTCTTCCACCTCCTCAAACACCTCCCAAAATCGTTGAAATTATATTTTCCTCCCAAATCAAGTCCTAAAAATTAAAATCTTGATCAAACATTCAAGTTATTCATTCAATATTACAAGGTACATCACTTCTCACCTTAACCTTTATGTATCCTCTACATTTACATGAGTTGTTTTGCTTTGATGAGGACCTTGTATGGTTGATTTGGTGATGGATAGTGAGTGAAATTGATGCTAATTAAGCTTTGATTGCACGAATCATGCGTTGGATGGTGATTCAAAGGCTCAAAAGCATGCTTGGTGATTCATCCCCCGATTTTTTTTGTTTCGATTTCAAAGGACTCTTGGTTCCCCATTTTCATTTCAAACTAGTCTCACAAACATTCGTTTCTACTGCCTTACCTCTTTCGTTTCATGTGATTTTTTGAGTATTTTAAGACTCTTTTCGTTGTTGGTTTTTTTTTTTTTTTTTGCGTTTTTAAATTATTTGAGATTATTTTGTGATGTTTTTAGCCTTTCAATGTGATTTTTTAAGTGTTTTAAGATCATTTCAAGACTTTTTCGATAGATTTTTGTGTTTTTTTATTCCTAATTTATACCATATTACCTTCATCATCCTTAATTTTTCTCTTTTAATAAAAACTTATCAAATTTGAAAACGCTGTAAATATGTGTCACAATTTATGTTGAACGGAAGAAATAATATGTTTCATTCATATTCAAACGATCTAATTAAGAAGATGTTTATTTATCATAAGATAGAGAAGAAACATATATTTTAATCTTAAATATTGTTTATAATATGAGATGCATCATTGTAAGAGCATTTGCAACGGGTCCTCTATCCCCTTCCTTGTCTTCAAAAAGTAAAGAATTTGTTTAAAATATCCCACCCAATGGCTTCTCCATCCTTATCTCCTTCCCCAAAAAGTTCCCTATCTTTTTTCTTCTTTCCCAGTTTCAGGGAATCAATTCATTATTCCCTATCAACAAAACAACAAAAAATTACAGGGTCTTTCTTTCTTCTCCAAGCCCTCTCCAAGCTCTCTCCCAAATCGCACAGTCCTCTCTACAAACTCTCGACGACGACTTCAGAAACGATGTTTCACAACGTTGCTTCTTGCACAATAATTCAAACATCTCCAACTATCTATTAGTTTATCATCTAGTTTCAAGGGCTCGAAATGTTCCTATGGTTCTATAGAAATATTTTCGAAGAAATTGGGCAAGTTCTAAGGTTTCAATTGAATCATGATTTTTCTTGTGTTTATACTTTGTTTATCCATAATCTACCAAATCAGATCTTATTCTGCTTCCGATTTGAGAATTCATCGTGAATTCATGATGCTGGATGAATTGTGGGATCAAACGATGGACTAGATCTATTCATTTCGAATAATCATAAAAATAATGATCATATTTATCTTTTAAGATATTATCTTAAAGATGTAGAAAAAATATGATCATAGAGATACAAAATAGAATAGTGAATAAAAATATTCAAGGAAAATATCTTCATTTTAGATATTCTTTTAAGATATTTACTTAAGATAATTGGTTATCTTGGTAACCCATTAAAAGGTCTATAAATAGAAAAAGGTCCAAGGATAACAGATCAATCTCATATTCATACCACATATACATATTTTCAATACAAAGTGACCACTATTCTCCCACTTCAATTTTGGCCATCGACAGACGATTCCGTCATCAATATCATCTAGATCGTCGATTCTCAACCGTACGATCTCATCACTGTTTTTGGTACAAACAGATTGACGCGTCAGGTAAGGATCTCTGATTCGATGGCATGAAAAATCCAAAGTCAGACAAATAAGAAACTCGGAAAAACTAAGTACGATACTGGATCATATCAAATCGGATACGATAAGAGCTATCATGGCATTATATCTGCTCATAAGCTAAGGTTTCTTTTCTCAAGTTACGAATTTTTTTTAATCTTTTTTTTAGCCCTTCAAAAAAAAAAAATTATTGATCTTTTAGAAAATTAATTTCATGATCACTTGATTAATGATTTCTTCAAATTGGTAAAGTCCATATTGCATAAAACATCAGAAATATTTGGCTTACGTTGATCCTCTTATACTGCAAAATCAGTGGAGTTAATTATGTCGTGCAAAAATTGAGATGGTATCATGCATCTATCACACATATACTGTATTAAGTAATCGTGCAACTCGTAGAGAGCGATATTGTACACTTATCCTGTAATGTAGGGAGATGGATAACCTACACCACTAAAACAACAAGGACTAATTAGTTGAGGCTATCAAAACCTAACAGGAGTAGTGAAATAGCCAACGACTACACTGGCTATATACATCTTATTACACTCATTTTCTCTGTTACTAGTCCGGCATTCATCCTTGTGACAGTGTAAAGACAGTGGCTTTTTTCCATGATGCATATAATTATGAAAATATAATCACTCCAATACAGTAGAACATGGAAGCACCAATATCCTATTTGTCATGATCGACGCAATAATGTTGCTTGGTTAATTAATCATCCCGATGATGACCCATCGATACATTGAGCAGGCTAGCTACATATATAACATGTAGATTTGATCAATCGACATTGTTTTCGTCTTCAAGATCGATCATCTAAGCCTGTTTACTTAGTCCAATATCGAAGTTATCCAACATTTGATTTTAAGTATTGTAGGTCAAAGATTGAAGACTTGGGCCCGAGATTGAAAAAGACATGACCTTCATAAGACCTATCTCGATAGACCTTATGCTAAAAGGATAGTATAAATCAAAGATCTAAAAGATCTATCTCGGTAGGTCCTATCCTAAATGGATAGTATAAATCAAAGACTTACCTCGATAGCCCTATCCCAAATGAATAGTATAAATCTAAGACCCACATCGATAAGCCCTATCCTAAGTGAATAGTATAAACAAAAGACCTACCTCGATAGTTCCTGTCCTAAGTGGATAATATAAACAAAAGACCTATCTCGGTAGGCCCTATCCCAAGTGGATAATTTAAATCAAAGACCTACCTCGGTAGGCCCTATCCGAAATGAATAGTATAAATCAAAGACTTATCTCGGTAGGCCCTATCCCAAGTGGATAGTATAAATCTAAGACGTACATCGATAGGCCCTATCCTAAGTGGATAATATAAACAAAAGACCTATCTCGGTAGGCCCTATCCCAAGTGGATAGTTTAAATCAAAGACCTACCTCGGTAGGCCCTATCCGAAATGGATAGTATAAATCAAAGACTTATCTCGGTAGGCCCTATCCCAAGTGGATAGTATAAATCTAAGACATACATCGATAGGCCCTATCCTAAGTGGATAGTATAAACAAAAAACCTACCTCGGTAGGCTCTATCCCAAGTGGATAGTTTAAATCAAAGACCTATCTCGGTAGGCCCTATCCCAAATGGATAGCATAAATCTAAGACGTACATCGGTAGGCCATATCCTAAACGGATAGTATAAACAAAAAACCTATCTCGGTAGACCCTATCCTAAGTGGATAGTATAAACAAAAGACCTATCTCGATAAGCGCTATCCCAAGTGGATAGTTCAAATCAAAGACCTACCTCGATAGACCCTATCCCAAATGGATAGTATAAATCAAAGACCTATCTCGATAGACCCTAAGTGGATAATATAAATAAAAGACCTACCTCGATAGACCCTATCCTAAGCGGATAGTATAAACAAAATACCTACCTGGGTAGGTCCTATCCCAAGCGGATAGTATAAATAAAAGACCTACCTCGGTAGGCGCTATCCCAAGTGAATAGTTTAAATTAAAAACCAATCTCGGTTGGTCCTATCTCGAGTTGGATAGTTTAAATATAAAAAGACCAACTCGATTAGCCTTACCTAAGGTGAATAGTTTTAAAAGATCGACTCAGTTGATCTCATCCCAAGTGGGTGACCTTAATACAACTAACTCGAACACAATCATAGATGAAGCTGAAACATTTTTTGAAGATTTTCACTACAGCCAACTTCGCCTCCTTAGTAACACCATTCTTTGCTTGGGGGGCAAGCCAATTTGAAAAAAAAAAAAAAAGTTTCCTCAAGAGTAAAAGAAGGTAAGGCAAAATATAAAGAAAAGAAACCCTAAACAGCAAAAGAAGCACACAACCATTTCTCGACTCTACAAATCGAAACTCGAGTTATTGACAACTGACACGTCAACTGGAGTTGTTCCTTTTGCCAAAATGGAAAAGATAAAAAACGGTGTAGTAGAAATAGACATACGAACTTCAAAACTGGTGCGATCTCCATTGCCGACTTACGAAAAAACTGATGCGATCTCCGTTGTTGGCTTACAAAAAATTGATGCGATTTTTGTTGCCGACCTACCTAAAGACTAGATAAACCTTCATGACCGATTTACAATAACTCGGTCAAGAAGCTTGGGCAATACTGATGATCATAAAAATAATGATCATATTTATCTCTTAAGATATTATCTTAAAGGTATAGGAAAAATATGATCATAAAGATATAAAATAGAATAGTGATAAAATAAAAATATTCAAGAAAAATATCTTTATTTTAGATATTCTTTTAAGATATTTACTTAAGATAATTGGTTATCTTGGTAACCTATTAAAAGGTCAATAAATAAAAAAAGATCCAGGAATAAAGGACCAATCTCATATTCATATCATATATACATACTTTCAATACAAAGTGACCACAATTCTCCCATTTCGATTTTGACCATTGACAGACGATCCCATCATCAATATCATCCATATCGTCGATTCTCAACCATACGATCTCATCACTGGTTTTGATACAAGCAGTTTCATTATTGGATTTTCTCTTCTGTTTTTTTTTTTCCTTTTTCCTCTCTATTTTGGATAAAACAGAACCTTTTTTTTTCAATATTTTTATTTTTACTTTCTTCATTTTTGGAAAAAAAAGTAATAAAAAGCATTTAAAAGTTTTGATTACTTAAATAGTTAGTATTTTATTATGACGTAGGGAATATGTTTAGGGAAGTGGTTGCATGCATATGAAGAAAAAATGATTTCTTTAACAGTAAAAATATGTTGTAATACTGCATAATAGAGATGAGGATAAAGAAACCGCGACGAATTTTCTAACCATGGACCTTTAGCTTACACAATACACATCATCAAGCGGAGATGTGATGGAGACATGGAGTCAAATTCACTTTAAAAAACACGCAAACATTTCGTGCTTCACTAGCTGCTGCTAGCTGTACACAAACACGTACAGAAATGAACGTTGCGTCGCCTACTATACTATTTGCACCGCATATTACACATATCCAAGTTGCCATCAATTTTCCACGCATTCATTTTCAAATCCCATAAAAAATTCCAACAAAACCCCACCCAATCCACTCTTTCCCCACATACAACTGAACTTAGTCGCATTCACAATTTTTGAGCCAATATTCTCACAAGTCAAGACGTGGGGCACCTTGATTTTCCCTTCTTGTCTTCTGGGTCGATGAATTTTTGAGTTTTTGAAGGTGATTTTTCATCAGGGCATTTGAGATTTTAAGGGATTGAGGTGTTGGGATTGTTGGATTGGGGTTTCAAAGGTGGGGTTTTTGGGGTTTTGGGTGTGATTATAGTATGAAATGCCGAGTGCCCACCAGTTTTGTCTCTGTGTTTGTGGCTTTTGTTTGTTGAGTTTGATTTGGGTTTAATTGGTTGGTGAAATTTTGGGGGGGTTTTGTAGTAATCTGTGTCGTGCAGTGGTCCTATTTCTTGTGTTGAATTTCGCTGATGAGGAAATAACATAACGTTCGGGTTTGGAGCGACGAGAGAGAACCCTTAATCTTTGAAAATACGTTGATGATTCATGGGTTTTAATGTAAAACTTTGGGAAGGGTGTTTTGCAAAATTAGTAGTTTGCTGTAGAGGGGTCAATCTGTCACGACTCACGGGTCATCGCTTCCTCGTTCTAGGGTTTATCACGTTGGGTTATGAAGCTGATTGTTGATTGCTTGCGGATCTTAGCCGAGGAGCCATTTTTTGTTCAATGTGTTGAGCTGAGCTGCTGAAGGAGCTGGAAGGTGAGGTCAATGGAGACTGAAGGAGGAAATGGGGTTAGTGTTATCTATTCAGACAAGGTTCTGTGGCCTGTTTTGCTGCACAGTGTTTACTGGTTTTTAAGTAATCGAATGTTGATGTGATTTCGGCAGGTCAAGTCATTGAAAGGCGTAGGGGGTCAAATTTGCCAAATTTGTGGTGATGAAGTTGGTACTACTGCGAGCGGCGGGCTGTTTGTTGCTTGTGATGTGTGTGGATTTCCGGTGTGCAGACCGTGCTATGAGTACGAGAGGAAAGATGGGAATCAGTGTTGCCCTCAATGCAAAACCAGATACAAGAGGTTCAAAGGTCTGGTTAATGTGCTTTGATTGCTTCGCCTCATGCTTCCGCTTTGGCATGCGAAAGTTGATGCGTGAATTACTTAAATTTGGATTGTTGTGCTTTGTGTTTCCTTCTTTGGTACCATAATTTGGGGTTGTGAACTTTTCCATGATCGGTCGTGCCAGTTATGTTGACATTGGATAAAATTTGGTATGGAAACACTTTTTCGTAGCAGTACGTGTGTGATGATAATTTGTCAAATACCCTGCCTTTGGTTAAAGTTCGTTCGTTTCCAGAATCTAACAACATTTGCAGAATATTAGTGGGCACAACCCCATCACTCATTTTACCCATCATATGGTTTTTACCTAAAATAGCCCCAGTCATATTATGCTCCATACCATAGATAGCTCAGAATTGGTGCATACTACATAGTAGGAGTAGTTTGTGAAATTGGTCCCATTTGTGTCTTGTTATTGGTCTGGTTTGGATTTAGCCAAGAGCAAGATGCAGACGTAGGGGGCCTTGGGGCTCCTAAGTCATGACTAAACAATCACTACCACAATTGTATACCCTCCGTTTTTCATGTTTCGCGTACCCCTTACTTCTATACTCTTATATGATATAACTTGTGTTCTAGCTGAACTTATGGGCTTTCTAACATATCAGTATCACTTGATAGCTGGGTTCATGCAGCCTCACATGAAGGCGGCAGAGTTGATTGTCGTGAGTCAATTATAGTCTTTAACCAGACCAGCATTATGAGGACTTAGCTCTGGTGCATCCCATTGCTCGATGGAAGCTTTGCCTTCTTGTAACCTTTTGCGGCTTGATTTTGGGAAGTCTCATGAAAATGATTTTCTGCTTAAATTATCTCTCCTGCTGTCTCTAAAGTGGGGCTATTGCCACTTAATTATGGTGCTTTATGTGCTTGTCCATTTATCAATATGTTTTGCATAAGTCACAGAGAAGGTTACTTCCTCGCTGTCTCGTTCCGATTGTTGGGTCTAGGTAGCCCAGCTGTACATGGTGACCTGGAGGAAGATCTTCCAGCCATTGATGGTAACAATGAGTTGAATTTCACTTCAGGAAGTCATGGTGATCTGCAAAGCACGACACAACGGTTATTAGGTTGGCACAGGACTACTGGCAGTCTTGGA
>JAOVYX010002970.1:0-11329 GCA_035668315.1 Drosera spatulata
ACCTTTTGCAGCATCTGTCGGATCCGTGGCACAACACTATTATTCAGACCTTCCAAGGTTAAGATCTATGGTTATGGGTGTTTGTGAATTATGGGATTATGTGTGAGTTGAATTGTGTAACAGTGACTTGGTTCTCCAACGAGCAGATGAGTGTCAATGGGGAATGGAACAACCTTGTTTGTACAGGGGAGCTAAGTTGTTGTTGTTGGTGTCTCTGGTCACAAATGGGACTGATTGTGTTTCAACAGCTATGTAAAACATTGTCGAATTCGATCTTTATGCGAGACATGATTTTGCTGACATACTAGCCGCCTGCAATCATACCATAACGATACCAAGGTGTATGTGTATGTTGCTAACCGAAACTCCAGCGGCCGTTTCATCAGCATCCTGCTGTAAAATCTTGATGCTGCTGTTAATTGAATCGATAGATCGGGACAGTGAAACAAATTAAAAACATAAGCGGGAAGCCTAGTTAGAGCTAACTCTAGAGTCACTAGACTCAGACCTGCTTTTCGACTGAGATTTGGCAGCGCCTGAAGAAGCAAGATGGATTTATCGATGCCGTCATCACGCCAAAGCGATTGTGAAGTCGATAATCGCGTATCCCAACATCGAAGACACAAAACCAAACACAAACCCGATGGGTGTGTTTGTTTCAGTGATTTTAAAGGTGGGATAGGATTGATGGGTTTTTTTTTTTTTTATCACTTATCCCATTTGTTTTATCATTTTGCAATTGAAGGGAAGGGATAATTAATTCCACCTAATTAACTTAAGGAGAAGCTGCGGCTGCAGCCACAGCAGCACAAAAAACTGCAGTTCCAAATCAAACGTGTCGTTTCAGTTTTTTTTTTAAAAGAAACGAAATTTGAAAGATGAAACAAACACAGAAAATCAAAACCCATGGAATCCGAAAGACGAAGAAAAAAGATTGCGGCCAAACAAAATGGATGATGTTCCTATTCGATGCTTGATGCGATTTGGGAAAAGGCATAATCTTGCTATTTTCACAAATTTTTTGAGGTTTAGATTTAGGATTTTAATTTTAGGATTTCTTAAACACTCAATCTAATAGGTTTTGATCTATGAGGATTTTTCCTAATTCGTGAATTTCATGTCAAGTATGAATGAATCTGATTGATTTGTACCCTAATTCGTGAATTTTTTTGAGTTCGATGGTTTTCTTTCCACGATAGTTTCTTATTTTCAATTTTCATTTTTTTTTGACCGAAACGACACCATTTAACTTGAAACTGTGGCTCTTGAGTTGTCGTGGCCGCCGCCACAGTTTTCCCTTAATCCCTCATATGAGGAAGTAATGAGTGAGGGAGGAGGTGAGATAATTAGTTTCGAAACTAATAGTCCTATAGCACTATTTAGTTTGTATAGAAAATAATTTAATTTAATGTTATCTAATGTTTTTTTGATAAATTTAGATACTAAATTTAACTAATTAGTCATATCCTGAACATCTATTCACTCGCAAACAAACACATGACTCATACATCGTTTAATCCTGAGATATTAATCCCACAATTAATAATCCCGAGACTAATTGATCCATTTTATCTTATCCCAAACAAACACACCCTATATCTTTGTCGACTGGATCATAGAAGAAAGATCACATTAATAGCGTTGAACAAAGGAACGTAAATCCACCCACATCGATAGGGGTGAGCAAAATTTTTTCGACTGGATCAGAGCAGATCGAAACTGGAAGATATCGGTCCATACCGAACTTGTACCAGTTGAGTTTGATCGGTACGGGATTAAGCGCCACAAGACATCGAAAATTTGGTAAGATACAAAAAACTTTTTACGAATCAGATCGGTTTTTTCCATATAGGAATAAATTTCATGTGATGTATTATTATTGTATCAAACTTATAAAAAAACATATTGTTTTATACTTTAGGATATCTTTTCTTCAAGATGTAATGTATCGGTGAAGACCAAACTCAATTCTTCTTTATACAAATCATTGAATGAAAAATACACCATCACATGCCTCCATATATATAGCCCCTGACTTCAGAACTTGATCATATAGGTTGATTTTTCAACTTTTATTTCCTCTCTACAATGTCATTATATGTTTGTATTTGTTTTTGTAGTAAAAATAAGATGCTTGGCTAAAGTGAAAAGAATGAAAAATAACCTTAAAAGTTCTTTCATAAATTTAGTAACACACTTGCTTTTCGTCCCAATCGATACCGGAATACTGCATTTTCCATATCGAAAAATTGGTATCTGAAATTCAGAACGGGACGGGACGAGCTGTTTTTAGGAACCGAAAAAGTTGGAAAGGGACGGAAAACGGTCCGAGATCAGACCATCTCGTCCCATGCACATCCCTACACATTGATAAAGAGAGAACAAGAAGACAGAAGAGGACATATAAAATAGGGACTCGGTGGACTGAATTCCCTACTTACCTGGACGGGGTCGATGTGCGATCAAGAAGGTGTTTTGTCACGCACTAAAGTTTTCGCGCAAGGAGAACCCCTTGGTCATCCTTTTATAAGGCTTGCGGGAGGACTCTAGAATTCTCTAGTGTCATATGGAGAACTCTTGAAAACTCTAGGCTTATCTAGAGTTATGCGGAATTATCTTGTACATTCTAGATTTATCTAGAGTTGTGTAGAATGATCTTGTATGTTCTAGTCTTATCTAGAGAAGACTAGAATTATCATGTAAATACTAGACTTCTCTAGAGTTTTCTAGGAAGTTATAGGCATTGTATAGAGATGTAGGGAAATCTCTAGAATTCTCTTGGCAACGCCTATAAATAGGCTTGCCCTCACCATTTGTAAGGCATCTTGAGTCTTGAATCATTCACAAGCATTAAAGCTTTCAAGCCAAGAGTCTTCCAACCTTTCCTTACAAAGTTCCACAAACACTTGAGAGAGTGTGAGAGTAAGGCTGACTTAGCATTCTCGAGGCGAAGTTTGCTAAGTGCCGCACGAGCTAGAGAAAAATCCCGTGACAGCTTGGCCTAGGTGGGTGGTCACCATTGCATTTTGAGGTGATCCATCAGCCTATGATAAAGTCCAATGCATTTGTCAAAATGGATGTTACTTTTAAAATATAACAATGGTCCCATAAATAGTTGCTTCAATGGACATGTTATTCACTAGGTAAATTTTGGTTTTTTTGGGTAATTTTAAAGATGAAGAGAAGACATGAATTCAATCAAACATATATGGCTCTCTTAATCGTTCATAATTTAAAAATATCATAATGGATTGTCGTATAAATGATGATTATTTTGATTTTTTTTATGAAATAATTATTAATTATGATATGTTTTATATATTTTGGGATGGTCAAAATATATAAATATTCCTTATATTATGGGATGGAGGGAGTAATATGATATGAATGCATTGGAATAACATATATAAATTATAACGAAATCATACTATTGGTTATTAAAATAAACTTAAATTTGCTAAATGGGAAAAGAGAGTTTTGTCGTTATCAACATATAAGTTATGTGTTGTTAAACATATTCAATCGTGTAATAATTTTTTTGCTGTTTTTTGAATTTCTCAATATGATTGAATCTTCATTTTTTATTATTTTCTAACAATATATAATATTAATGTTATTATTTTTTTTATCATTGGACTTTCTCTAAAATCTTCCCAAACAGGAGAGTATCCGTCATAATTTGTGTGAGTGCACAGTCCCCGCCGGATCATCCGGTTCAGCTTTTGCAATTTTGAATGGGTTTGGCCCAAGTATATAGAATCAGTCAGCCATATTTAATTTAACTTGTAGGTTTAGTGATAGAGTTATACGAATATATTGGTGTAATCACACTATAGCGAAGATCGAGTCAAAATTTGAAGGAAACCTTTAAAGGTGATAATTGAGCCGAGTGAGACCGAATAGCAGTTGTTCAAGCTCGACTTGTTTATTTGTTTCCTTACTTAAGCTCGGATCATATTCATTTAGTTAATTGTTCGGCTCGTTCGATTTGTTTAAAAACTCGTTCGTTAAGCGACTCATTACGTTCATTTAGGGTTCAATTCGTTTCAACTTGACTCGTTTGAAATATTTTAGAAGATTATTTTAATATATAATACTATTTTTAAAATTACATAACGTTGTTTTTACTTAAACATAAGTATTTAAAAAAACAAACATAAATATAAGTAAAACTTATTTTATATACAATCCAAGTTCTTAACAAGCCCTTATCGAATCGAGCCCAACTCTAGCTCTTATCGAGCTAATCGGGTCGAGCTTGAGTAGGAGTCGAGCTGAGCAGTACTTTACTAATTGTCGTTTGTTTATTTAAACGAGTTTAATATTTATTCATGTTCAATTCATTTAATAATTGAATGAACTTAAGCGACTTTTTGATGAGTCGAGCCAAGTTTACTGTGAATGTCAGGTTCGGGGGTTTGAACTTAAGCCACAAGAAATGCGCATCGTTGGATGATGCGACTTGAGGAATCATCACCTAGTTGATTCCAACTAGAAAAGGTTGGATAACACTTGATCATTGGACAGAGTTTTGTACCCGAGAGTTTGGTTAAGTGTCGGGAAGGTCGCATCAGTTGTTAACACCCGTCATCCCGTAATCAGTACGGTCACTACTTTCGAAGGTTTTCTCTGATAGATAGTCTTGTCTTTCAATTGTGCGGTCTGGTTATGTGTTGTCCATAATAAGTTAGGAAAAAAAAATATACATTTATTTTGATCAAACTGTTTAACGATTGTCTATGTACTTACGGAATTCAAGATTAAGCCAAACATAGTTCAGATTATGGTTGAACCTTCTAATTAGATTTCCTACATACCTAAGAGATCAGACCATGTGTAATTCTGAAATTAAGACCGTCTCCGTTATTGTCAGTTTTAACATTAGTTGTCTTCTGATGGGACTAAGTTGTGCTCTAAAAATCAACCAATCCACCTATTTTATAGATTTTTTGAATTTTATTCACCTAAGTGTGAATTTGATCAGTTTTTATCAATTTATTCATCTAAGTGAGAATTTTAGTCAAAATCAATCATTTTTTTAAAGATTCTGTGAATTATCGAATTTTATGTTTAACTCTCATAATGCCGGATCCAAATAATTTTCTATCATTTTTTCATAGTCTATCTAAGTGTAGTTAAGATCTCAACTTAAGTACTCTAAGACAACCCAAAAATATTTTCAAAGCGCTTAAATGCATTCGATGATTTAATTAGGTAGCCATAAACTAATTTTTAAGTCGAATCTAGCTGAACATATTCAGAACAAGCATCAAACAGAGCATGCATCGAGCGAACATATTCGTTCACCTAAATCCATACTATATACTAAGCCAATAGACGTGACTTTGTCTTCAATTGATATCTTTTGTAAATATCTGATAAACAAGATAATAATATCTCATCTTATCTTATCACTAATTTGTATGAATTAAAATAATTCTATATCTTTTTTTATTGTATAATTAATACGTTTTTTTCATCTTTATTTTTTTCGTGCATTATTGTACGGGTTGATAAACTAGTATGACCTAATCAAGTTTGATTCACCTAAATGTGAGTGATTCTAATAACAAAAGGTTGTCCATAAATTAGTTCGATGTTGTGAATCTCAACACTATGATTTGTAAAGAGGATGTCCATGAGAACCATTGTCCTAGAATAGGCTAATATATTCAAAGCATATAAGAACAGAGATACACACAAGTAAACAGTGTGAATATTGAATGGCACCCACAAGTGACTAAATAATTCATAACATGAGACGAGCAAAGTCAAGGAATTCGAAGCCATAAAAGACAGCACAAGCATTGCGAGATCAAACATGGGAAATGAGGACATATGACCTGAGAGAGTCATCACAAAGTCATCATCATTGGAGGGTATCGGAGGGTGAAAAAGCTGGTTGCGTCATGGACCACGCCAATCAACATCCTGAACATCAAAGCATCAGTGACCATAGGAGGTCGGAACTGGTCTCGTGACTTGAGCATCGTTGTCGTCGATCCAAGTAAACATCCACCAGCGAGACAGTAGGTGCGAACATCATCTCATATTCGTCATTGGCATGGCCTCATCGGAAGACTGGAAACCCGCAAGGGTGCCACCGACCTCCGGCGAGATCGAAGAGTAGTCAGTGGATGGTCGAGTTACTGTCTTCCAAGTTGGATGTAAAGATGTTGATTGTTTCCTAATTAGGTTTAAAATAAAACAACCAATATATTTAATTTAAAATATTAGGATTGTTGTTTTCAGACACACACATATATAGAAAACACTAGATTTGTAACGTGGACGATTTAATTTTCACCGTTTATTCCTAAACATAATCGTATGGTTAATATTACAACATACAAATAAAGATATTATCTGTTATAAATAATAAAATATCTCAACATTGTCCTCCTATATTCTTACTATTGCAACACCAATTAATCTCAATATGCAATGCCCAAAATTGAATAATAAATCATTCATATTGCAAAAAAAAAAAAAAAAAGGTCCAAAATAACTGAATCAACAGAGGAAATGAACTTCAAGCAATAATCAACAAGTTTTGGAAATAAAAAATTTTCAAACTCAAACAATTATCAAGAATGTCCAAATAAGTGCAAACTAAAACAAAAACTCCTCCATAGCGTGACTACTCTACACGTCGAGTAAATCATCATCATAAAAATCCAGATTAAGTTTCTCAGATTCCTTCATTTCCACGTCATTCATTGTAGATAGCCAAAACCTGAATATCATAAGTATATATGTATCCATGATAATATAGCATAGTGCAAAAAGTATCTAGTTTTACTACAAGAACTTAGCATAATTTTCACAAAGATGAAAATGAACATCAGTATGCATTATGATCTACTTTTATCACCAGAACTAATAGTTTTTTTTTTAAAAATCGTTTCATGTTTACATTTAAAAGGCTATTATCAACATGTCTAAATATATAAGTTTATTGTATCATTAAATTTTGGAATGACACTTCAAACAATGTAAGGCATATCATCAAATGTGGAATGATATAAAGTCGACTATAACGTTATTGAAACATATCAGACAATTCTTATATCCATATTTGAAAGAATTTAATATTAATATGCAAAGACTTGTCGCATCATCAAATTTGGAATGCCATAACAATTCTTCGCACTCAACACTTTGTATTAAATGATCAGAATATTCGAATTGTCCCGAATGCCTGCCCAATTAGATTTTCAAAGTTCTCATCCAGATTCGAACTCATTCAAAATGACAAGAAATGATTAAAACCTTTCTATAAAGTCTTTAATCCCATCTTCCCCACAATTTTGAATGTTCGATTTTTGGACAAACCTTTAGTAGAAAAATCTGTCATATTTTCCTTTGATTTCACACAAGTCAAAATGATAATTTCATATTCAATCAAAAAATTAGACATCGCTTGTTTAAGTCTAATATGTCTTCTCTTTCTATTAAAGAGTGAGGTGTTGATCATTGTTATAGCAGCTTGATTATCGCAGAACATTGGAACCGAGTTTATCTTAAACTTTTGTAATGAAAGATCTAAAATTAAGTCACGTATCCATTCTACTTCATCAGTCGCATAAGCTAAAGAATAGAGTTATGACTCCATAGACGACAACGTTACACATGTCTGTCTTTTAGATTTCCATACTAAAACAGCTCCATCCAAGGTAAATACATAATCTGTAGTAGACTTGTTGTCTCCCAATTCTAGCTCCAAGTAGAGTCAGAATATCCTTCCAAAACCGAAGGATGACTTGCAGAGCACAAAATATATGTGTGAGTACCCTTAAGGTACCTCGACAAGGGCATCCCAATTATCCTTAGTAGGATTACTAGTGAAACGACTTAACATGCTTACCGTAAAAACTATGTTAGGTTTAGCGCAACTCAAAGCATACATGAGACTACCACCAACTTAGAATACTCTAACTGGTTCACAGCAGAACCCTCATTCACTTTTAGCCGTATGCTATAATCATAAGGTGTCTCAACAGCTTTGCTCACTGTATCCCCATTAATATAATGAGACTACTAAAGGTGATCATTCCTTGTCGTTTAAAACCTACTTTCATACCAAGTATAGTACCAACAACACCCATATCTTTCATGAAAAATTCTTTAGCTAAAGATTATTTTACGTCTTTCACTACATAAAGATCAGAACCAAGAATTAGCATGTCATCTACATACAAGCAGATAATTATGACCTTGTTCGACACAAGACGGTAATAAAGGCACTCATCCGAATTATTGCTCTAAAAACCAAGAGATTTTATCGTTTTGTCAAACTTTTCATGCCACATCTTAGGTGCTTGTTTAAGTCCATATAAAGATATATTCAATTTATAAACCTTCTTTTCATGACAAACCCTTCAGGTTGGTTCATATAGATTTTCTCAGCCTTCACATACATTTGATGAACAACAAAGCCCTGAATAGATGCCAAAGCAATAAGAATTCTTATTGTTTCTAGATGATATACAGGTGAATATACATCAAAGTAATTCACCCCACTCACTTGAGCATAGCCTTTAGCTACGAGGCGTACTTTATACTTGGCTATTGACCCATCTGGATCAAGTTTATTCTTCAAAATCCATTTGCACCCTATAGTCTTATCCCCTTTAGGTAAATCAACTAGATTCCATCTTTGAATTTCCAGCAGAGAATTCATTTCATCAATAATGACTTCTGCTCATATTAAAGAGTCCATGAACCTCATAACTTCCTTAAAAGTTGATGGATCGGACTCCACATGATATGTCTCAAAGTCCTCACCAAAGATTCTGGGAACTCTTATTCTCTTCGATACCCTTAATGACACAATGTCAGATTCTGTTGTGAGATCGTCAGAAACAGCAGGTTCAGAGTCCGTAGCCAACTTTGTAACCATTTCTGTTAAACTAGTTAATTTATGTCTATGATCCTCAAGAAACTTACCCTCAAAGAAAACAACATCTCTAGATTCTATCACCTCATTAATTGATAAATCTAAAAATCAGTCTGCAGCACTATCATCTACATTTCCTAGGTACACACAAGTGTGAGTTCTATTCCTCACCTTAGGTCTTTTAGGGTCTGTAATCCTCATATAGGCTATAAAGCCCAATGTTCTAAGAGTGTCATACTTGCATGGATGCTTGTATCAAATCTCATAGGGAGTAGAATCCAACTTTGAGTGCGAAACCTTATTTGGAATGTGATTAGCAGTCAAAACTGCATATCTCCAGTAGCAAAAAGGCATACTAGCTGTCAATAACAAGGAATTCAACATTTCTATTAATGTCTTGTTTTTACGCACGGCTACACCGTTTGATTGACATGAGTAGAGAGCTGTAGTTTCAATTATTATTCCATTTGAGGCACAAAATTCTTTAAATTCTATTGACCTCTACTCTCCCCCTCTATCACTTCTAAATCTTTTAATTTAAAGGTTTAATTGGTTTCAACTCTTTCCTTAAATATTTTGAATTTTTCAAAAGCTTCATCCTTAGACTTCAACAAATAAATATGACAATATCTTGAAAAATCGTCTATAAATGTTATCAAGTACTTCCGATCATCTCATATAGTGTAATTTTTAAAATCACAGATATCAGAACGTTTCAACTCAAGAAGTTGTGTACTTCTACATATAGGACGAAAAGATCTCCTTATCATCTTAGTTTGAGCACAAATTTCACATTTGTTGAATCTAATAGACGTGTCTAATGGTATATTATGAGTTTTAACAAGTTTAACAATTCTATAGTTCATATGTCCCAATCGACAATGAATTAATTTAGGATCAATTAAATTTGAAACTACTTGGTGAATTGTTCCACATTTTAAACCCAACCTATACATACCATCAACCGAATAAGCACAACCAAAATAATGTGAGTTAATAGTTAATGTTATCCGACCACCTTGAAAGGAAATACACATGCCATAATTGTATACGCTAAAAGAAATTAAATTCCTTTTAACACCAGGAATTACTGTAACATCTTTTGAAGTTAGCAATCTACTTGAAGATAATTTGAAGTTTGCAATTCCTTTATGAGTAACCTGCGCAGACTCGTCATTTACAACTGTAACCGTGTCAGAAACACAAACATTATTAGTTAGTAAATTTTTGTTTCCACATAAATTACAAGATGCACCAGAATCTAACCACTAATCAGAAGATATACCGGCCTCACCTTTTCACGCCATATCGATAAAATGTGTTGGCTCAGAATTACCAATAACCATGTTAGCTTACTTCTTTAATGTATCAGAAACCTTTGAAAGCTTGCAGCCAGTTCCAAAATGTCTCCATTACCACAATTATAGCACTTGCCTTTTTTCTTGTTTTTCTTGGGAATTGTCTTTGTGGGTTCAAACTGTTTGGGTTCATCCTTTGACAATTTAGATTTTCTAGAAAACTTCTTCGGTCAAGCGATAATATTAACCATATAAGGTTGCTGCTTCATCAATTTTTCATTGTTTTTGGTACGGTTCTCGTCTTCGATTCCAATAAATTGTTTGAGATCATACAGCTCCATCTGACTTTTCTTTCGCTGCATTTCAGTTTTGAACAAAAATCATAATGCAGGTAGCTTATTAATAATAACTCATACTAGGAAAGCATCACAAATTGTGATTTTGTAGTTTCTCAATTTCATGGTGAGGTTCTCCAATTATCATCAATAAATTTAATGTTCATGAATTTGTCCACCAGATTAGTTTGAGAGACTTCTTCCTTTTTTTTTTGAATTCACCTTTTAGGTTATCCCATATTTCTTTGGTTGTCTTAAATTTATTATAAGTCTTTGCAAGTCGAGGAGAGAAACAATTCAAAAGATAATCTTCATCATCTTTATGCCATGTAACCACATCTACATATTCTATGATCTCGTCAAATATGTTCAATACGGTATAAAATATATTCAAGGATTTCATATCGAATCGAACAGTTCTACTTCAATCATTATACTCCAATCCCCCAAAATTTTCAAGTTTAAACATTTCAATTTGAAATGAGTTAGTCATCGTTCCCTTAAGCAGTTTTTCAATTCAACTAATCGAATTAAATTGCAAAAAGATCAAAGAAAGAATCCACCTGTTAAATGAGACAAAAACTGTAATAACCAAAAAAAAAAAAAAATTATTATCAAATTTAAAAATATATATTAGATTTAAAATATATGTGCGAAGCATATGTAACGAATGCATAAATAAAATTTATGAACGATGAACGATGAACGTTACATCGTTAGAGTTATTATGCATTTGAGACACAGGTTTGAGCTTAAAAATTTGAGATTATTGAATGAAATATTGTTATAAAATATTT
>JAOVYX010002971.1:0-39639 GCA_035668315.1 Drosera spatulata
GACGAACACCACGTCCACTTGAAGTTGGGTCCAATCTATGTGCTTTCTCAAATGCGTAAAATCGACCTACCAAAAAGCAAAAGGTTTAGCACAACACATAAATATCATGTTAACTTCCTCAAATGCACAATACCCACCTACCATACAAAAAGGTCACAAGCTATACATTATTCTCAAACACAAGCTCATAATTGCATCATATCCAATCAAAATCTCCGCCGCCTACTTCAATGTTCAAACACCAATAACCTTTCTAGCTTACAAGCTAAACAAGCTTATCATTCAAAATTAGTATACAGCTTAATTGACCGGGTCAAACTCACAGAGATACGCCACCCTCGGGTTATGCTTCTCAACCTCGTTCGCAACACGAAGGATCGGCGCAATCTCAACCAATGACGACGGCACAATCTCACTGTCGAACGCAGTTTCTCCGAGATTACCGACCGTCTGCGTCCTCATCAACCGCCTCTGTGGCGGCTGCTGCTGCTGTGGCTCCGATCCCGAACCCGACGCCATTCCTCCACCTCTTGATGACATTGTCGCCACACTCCACTAACTCCACACAAAACCTGAAAAATCAAACCACATTGCAATTCACCACAACAGAAACCCCAAATTAGAAACTCCCCACTCACCAAAACATCACCGCAGCATCAAACTAAACCAAAAGCAACGATTCATCGACAATCGATGAAGAACATGACGATCAAGTACCGGAAATCAAAGCGGTGTCAGCCGAGCATCGGCGGCGAGTGGATAACACGGAGGGTGAATGCTGGAAACCGCGTTGAGTGACACTTGTACGACGACGGCGTCGACGACTGTGGTGGGCGCCGCCGAGGAGGGGAAACCCTAGGAGAGAGAAAGTGGAGGTGAAGAGAGAGAAAGTGGTGGCCGCAAGTTCAAGCTAAGAGAGAGGGAGAGAGAGAGAGGGAGGAGTGAGTGAGTGAGCAAAGCCAGAGGAGTGGAGTCATACAGTCATGGCCAAAATGGGTCGGGGCCACCCACCCTTTCTTTCTTGATATTCGTGCTTTATGATTTCGCCCATGCTTTGGCTTTTTTTTACGACCGTGCCATTGCGTTCGATGAGCTGTCAAATGGACATAATTACCAGAGTACCCTGAATCACTGCGGTGTTTTTACAACCGTGGTTGAATTCTCGAGGTCATAATGGTAAAAACGGTTTACCACGCATAACGGTAATTATTCTGGGGTGGATTTTAAAATTCAAAAAAGGGAAGGATTTTAATTATTGCAAGGGTCCAGGGCTTGTAATTCGGGAAATAAAACGGATAGTTGGGGGTAAAACTGGAACACTGTAACATGGAGGGTACTTTTGGTATTACGCGGTTTGTTGGTTCCTTTTGAAATGGGGAGATAAATGTTTCTTTGTCGGTTTGATTTCGTGGTTGAAAAAGCCGTCTTTTTCGCTTGTATATATAAAGACGACAGGTCCCACGGGGTAACATTTTTTCCAATATGGAAGCGGAGCGGATCCTCAGCTGTAGCCCGTTTTGGCTGTACTGGGATGTATCAGTTTTTTGGTTTTTTTTTTTTTTGAGATTTTTTTTAAGTGTTTTATTTTTAGATTTAGGATTTTATTTTTAGATTTAGGATTTTATTTTTAAAAATTAGGGTTTTTTAATGTTTAGGATTTTATTTTTTTAGGTTTATGATTTTATTTTTGGGTTTAGGACTTTATTTTTAAGGTTTATGATTTTATTTTAGGGTTTAGGGTTTTTTTTTTTATTTGATGTTTTAATTTAAAGGATGAAAATTTTATTTTAATATTTAGGGATTTTATTTTTAAAATTTAGATGATTTATTTTTAAGATTTAGGATGTTTTGGATTTTTTTTTTAATTTTTTTTTTTTTTTTTTTTTTTTTTGAATCATTGGATCTTTGATCTAATAATCCAAAATCACTACAGCCCGGACTGTTAGGAAAGAAGTACAGTCGGCAATCCAAATCCAAATCCGTGGAGAAGGCATTCAAGGCAGAGGTGATGCGACCCTATCAACCTAAACGTGCTCGAGTATCACAACTAATGGCTTTTGTGAATGTCACTCCAACTGTCTAATAAGACGCTCTGCATTTATAAATCTGCCCCAGTATGATTTTTATGCATGATAAGAGGAACAAGATCTCCTGTCGTGCTTTGTTGTGTACTGTTGATCTCATCAACGGATAAGCAAAAAGGGCGGAATGGTTGAAGCAACATTACCTCTAATGTTGCACGGTGACAGCAAACAATCTAACTTCAGGATTAGTCTAGTTCGGGTTTGATGTCCCTACTATATAAATGGGCTATTAAAACAACTTGTTCAGATATAGATGGATTACAGACCGCGGCCAAAAGCCCCCGTGTTTGTAGAAATATTAGGGCCAAAGCCAAGTGCTCCCGAAACTAAATCTAATCATGAAGCTTTTATCGCATGCCCTCACCCTTTTCGGGATCTCCAGGCGCTAGCTTTATTACTTTAACCTTGTCATAACCATGTAATTGAGGGTTTAATTGCAATTATCATACCAGTGAAGGCATAACTTTCCTCACACCTGCAGCATAACTTTCCTATGCATCTCTAATCCCGAACACAAGAGATGCATAGGCCAGGATTAGAGACTCCATACGTATTATTACACGCGATTCCTTTGAGACCGACGGAACCACATTAGCATAAATATAGCATTGGTTTGCCAAAGGAGAATTGACGCAGAGCAGACGCCCAGGGTACAATGTCTTCATGCTTGTCCAGAATAACGCGACTCGGATCATTAGACATCGCTACACTGACAACATCAAAACCGGTTACGGTACCAGAAAACACCTTTGTTATCCGTTGATGCGTCCTCATCAGGCTCAACATAGAGACATTCTTTCGCCTCCCTCCACATAGCCTTGAAAAATGGGGTGTCGTCGAATCTATAGTACTCCCCAAGAATAGGTTTGATCGCGTTAGTCGCTTCCATGGCATGGTAATGCGGCATGGTCGAGAACAGATGGTGAGCCACATGAGTGTCTGTGATGTTATGAAAGATCTTGTTCAGTATCCCGTAGTCCCTGTCAACGGTAGCCAGTGCTCCCCTTAGCCAGTCCCACTCGTTGGAATCATAGTGTGGCAATGCCGGGTGCGTGTGCTGCAGGTATGTGATCGTCACAAGGAATCCATTCACGATCAGTAAAGGGACCCCATAGACGAAGATGAGCCAGTCCAGACCTTTGGCCGATGCAGCGACGTACAGAGCATAGACCATGGTTAAAAGACCAATATCGGACACATAAATTTGAAGACTCTCGCGTGTTGAGAATATGGGTCCATAGGGATCGAAGTGACAGGCAAAACGGTCATAAGGCCGACCTGATGCATTGAAGAGGAGGTACAAAGGCCAACCAAGGGTGAGGGTTATGGTGAGTGTGATGAGGCGACCCACTGGGTTGTTGAGGTACTTGGAGAACCAAGGCATCTTGGACTTGGGTTTGGGCACAAAGACCTCATCGCGGTCAAGTGACCCTGTGTTTGAATGGTGGCGGCGGTGGCTGTATTTCCATGAAAAGTACGGGACAAGAAGGAAAGAATGGAGGACAAGGCCAACAATGTCATCGACCAATTGGTAGTCGCTGAAGGCATGGTGACCGCATTCATGGGCAATGACCCAAACTCCAGTGAGAACGCAGCCTTGGAAGACCCAATATATCGGCCACATAAGGTAGGAGAGAGGGCTAGGTAAGGTATGGAAGTAAGTCTTGGCGACCCAATAGAAGAGGTAGGCAAAAGACAGGTCAAATACGACAAAGGAGAATGAGCGAAGAAGAGATCGCTGAAAACAATGGGGTGGAATGGCCTTTTTGAGTTGGCTCAGAGTGAAAGGTGGTTTGGAGTGAGGCACACGGCGGACATGGATTCCATTTCCTTCCACCGGAGAGTAGGGAAGGTTGCTTCTGCCTCCTGCACCCATTGATCCTTAGGATCCTGAACCTGAAAAAGAATACAATTCTTGGTCATTCAATGGAAAAGCGAAACAAATGAAAGGGTGAACGCGAAACAAAAGAGATTAAGCTGGGGCTGGCAGCAAGAAAGTACTTTTCAAGAACAATCGCAGAGCTGTAATTTCCCGGCTGATGGTTAAAAATCACAAAGCAGCTCCTTGTTCTAAAGAGCAGTCAAAGTTAAAATGCAAAATCTTGGGGGATGATTTTCCTAGTAAGCGAATTAACTACGGACCCTTTTTTTCTTTCCGTGTTAAGTAAGAAGATCGGAGCAACTAGGCGAGATATTTGATTTCAGGACGATTGCATATGGCCCCGCCCTAATTCTCAAACAAGCTATGCCCTCACTAAACCTCGCATATGTGCGGATTGATTCTTTGAATCAATCTCCAACACTGGAATTTTGAGCATCTATATTAATCATCGCATGCCGACTATCCTGTCTGTAGAGCAAAGGGCATGGACAACAGAATTCATCTTCTTGTTTATATGTAGCTTACGCGTGATGATAGCTAACACATTGCATCCTCACATGCACTAGGTCGGGGATTGAGGGATGAGGGATTCATATCATATAGGAACATGAATGCTGCCAGGTTGACATCACGTCTTCCATGCCATGACCGTAATCGCACCAAAGAGTTATATTTTGGTGCATGCTGATGCATCCAAAACTAAAATAGAAGGACTGCTATATCAAGATACCGTCTCCCACTCCCAACAGGAGTAAGCAATACCATAAGCACCTGGGTTGAACTTCTTGTGCTGTATCAGTATAAGCTACAGCAAGCAGAGAAGTTGGTCAGGCCATGTTCTGGTGGTGGAAACTTGCTGGCCGATCAATTCACTTCACAGGTATAACTAACTTTCCTCCACTTGTCAAACCTACACACGGGAACTACCAAATCCTGAAAGGACTTGATATCATATCTTCGTTTGGAAGATCTGTAGGTACAGAGGCCCCCATCCTGCTTTTCATAAATTAATTTATCATGGAAGTTCAGAAAATATATATCCTCCACTCGTAACATTGCTTATAGCCTTATAGGTCACATCTGCTTTGTTTTCCTCCCAAAAGCTAGATACTTGCACATAAGAAATATTATGGTGAACAAACGGAGAATCAAAGACAAATGAACTCTGCCTAAGATTAACTTAAATGATGCTAAAATTTTCTAGATAATCACGTCAAGTATAAGGTTTGATAGGGACAAGATACCCAAACACAAAATAACATAGTCAACCAAAATCTGAGGATCTATTTCTTTATTCACTGTAGAATTTACCCCTGGAGTTGCAGGACACCCAACCCTTATTATTGCTCGATGAAAAGGACGAAGGTCTAAGTGGTCCATGGCTGTAACCTGTGAGGCCTATTCATTTCCGTTCATCACAGAGTACAATATAATAGCCATGCTATTATTATGACCGCAAATTGGCCAAGTTACGCAAACCAGTGTGAACAGTAATCACATATCATATCCAAAACTAGAATTTTAAGTTATCTGGTCGACCAAAAACAGATGAAGTTGTTCATAAAAAATTGGACTGCTAGCATAAATTACACTCGCGACATACCTCACCGAGTATTGCGAAAAACAACATAGCATAAATAAAATCCTCACCCGCAGCAACTCGAACTAAAGTTAAAAAAAATAAAAAAAATCCCACAATCTGTTGACTGGAAATTTTCAGTAGTAGAGTCCTCACCTTTTACAAGATTATACTCTCTGGAAATTTGTTTCGTTGTTTTCAGGTAAGCAAAATAGCAAAAGATGCACTTGCACCATTGCATTCCCCAGATCAGCACAACTAAATAAATAATTGAGATATCTTCCCAATTTCAGACCGGTCAATACATGACAAAAAAAAATCAGCACAAATCATGTAGCGTTTCTTCATAGAAAAAACCACAACAGTACACACGTGTATTTTCCTCATGAACACGGTTTGAGGGACGCATGCAGTCTTATCTTTCCAAACTTAATACGAACTAAATAATACAATAATAATCCCAATCAAGGCTTAATACGAACTAAATAATCACATAAAAATCCCAATCATAAACAAAATTCGAAACATTTTGTTTTGAATATCGATACTAGATATTTTCCTACTTGAATTGCCCTCACAGATATAGAATCGATTCCTTCGTCGAACAAATATAATCGGTTTCTGAAATTAATCCGAGTTCAAATACACTACCAAATCGAATGGTGAAACAGATTCGACAGAGAACGGATATGAGAGTATAAAATACCGCAATGCAGCATCAATCATGAGAATCGAAGACAAGATTCGAGCGAAAACAATGAGGAACTAACCTGACGATGAAGACGATGAAGAGGTTTCTCTCGAGAGAGAGACAGGAGGAGGAAGAGAAGTGGAGGGTCACAGTATATGCGTGACAACGTAAATTGAATCCCCGCTTTTCTCTCTCTATTTCGCTCTGTCTTCTCCCCACTCTGAGTTGTTATTTGTGCAATTGGCCTCGTTTTTTCTGACTTCGTCACCAGCGAGCGTGGTCTATTAAATAAAGCGACAGTGAGCCTCAAAAGCTAAAATAAGGAAGAAGAAAAATTGTACTGTAGACAACTCAGTAAGTGAACTCCATGTGATCAAGTATTTTGGTGTACTTCTTTTCATATTACCTACATGTGAACAAGCATCGAGCTTTCGTGTTTTATGATGCCCCATATTCTTTTTTTGGTCGAACATGATGCCCTATATCTAAATGGGTGGACTGCACCACCAAATATTTTAGCCAATAGTGGTTGCATAGTCATCGATCATGACACGAGAAAGGCTGTAATAAAGGGAAGAGGCAGGGGCAAGCTTGTTTTGCTGTGTTTTCTGTTATTAACAAAGTTTGCCCATGATATCGAATAGGGAAGATTAGGGATAACTTTTACCTTACAGCATAATAACTGCTACACGACATGCCAAATATGTGTTGTTTTATTGATTATAAGGAAGAAATGATGAAGGAAAGAGGGAGAGAACAGATTGTCGAGACGAGTGAAAACACTCTTTCTTTAACATCCATTTGTTTCATTCTGTGCACACGGGATACGACAATCAACCCTCAAGATACAACGACAAACGCATATGATCAACTTGCATTACTTGATCATACACCAAACGTACATTTTGTGTCTTGAACGTTTCTGGAAAGACAGAAGAAAAAGAAAACAAGATCTAGCATACGGCGATTCGCTCTACATAAAAGGAAGAGTAAAAGAACCCAAAAACACGTTGATACGTTCGTATTTTGCGCATAAAAGAGAGGAAGAGTCAAAGGAAATCAAAGTGTGTTTTTCGCAGGTCTTGATGATGCTTTTGTAAAGAGGTGTCTCTCGACGCGTTATGTTGCAGAACAAAGAAAAGGAGAAGGAATGAGTTTTTGGGACTGGTCCAACGACCCAAACAGCAGCAGAGCCTAACAGCCTGTGCATCCCAGGCCCGCCCATCGATAAAAAAACACAAAAACATTTCGATACGTTCGTGTTTTGCACACAAAAGAGAGAAAGAGTCAAAGGAAATCAGAATATGTTTTTCGCAGTTTTTGATGATGCTTTTATAGAGGATGACAGGGAGAGGTGTCTCTTGGCGCGTTTTGTTGCAGAACAAAAAAAAAAACAAAAAGAGAAGGAATGAGTTTTTGGGCCTGATCCAACGGCTCAACAGGCTGTGCATCCCAGGCCCGCCCATGATCCGGTCAGACGCGCGCGTGTGTTAACCAAGGAAAGTCAGGTTCTCTCCCATACACAAAATTGGATATCCCTAAAAGGCCCAACCCTTATCCTCACACTCCCACTCATAAACTATTTTTCCACCAACATAACCTTTCATTTGGTTTCAGTAACCTTCGATACATCCAACCACATTCAATACATCAGGCACTACACTTTGAGCATCAATTTCTCATTCATCCTTTATGAGTTTTGAGAAAATAATTATACCACATTCACTTCCAATGAACGTAGATTGAATTAAACATAAAGTCACTTCAATCCGAAATTGTTGACCCATATTAAAATACGGTTAAAATTGCTCAAAACATACACTAAATCCAACAATATGAAAACAAGGGAGCCTGTCAAATGTGGACGACAATGAAATATGCTCAGAACAGATAACGATTATCGCGTAACAAGTATGAGATCAAGAACTTCAATCAGACACGAAAGATCACCTCTGCTTATAAAATTTCCTTTTTCTTCTTAAACTAAGACATGAAATATCAATTACTCCTTTGTATGGTGCATGAATCAAGCCAATTACTGGAAAGAAAGTTGCAATCGCAAAGCATGATTGTCAATGCGTGGTTTACTAAGAATAGACCTAATCAATTGTGCATAACAATCAATACCTCTTCTGGTATAACTTAAAACAACAAAAGGGCTGAAGATGGGTTTGGGACCAAACCTGAAAGCAAAGAGAGTACAGGTAAGACAATGAGTTGCGTGACTAAGTATCAGTTCAGAAACTTAAATATCATGGCACACACGGCGACAATCACATGACGAATGCTCGAGAGAAGAAAACAGCATGAAAGTGAAAGAGAAGTCCCCATTGCGATTTATTTCAGGAGTACTAAATCATCTCTTCACTATTACAATACACAATGTTAACTCTTCTCCAATCAATTAGTACAAAATTTGCAGTGAATCTCTCTCCGTAAAAATGATACTACTCTTTTTCTCCTCCGCCTGATGAAACTTGTAACGTTTAAGTTACATACTATAAATCTGAATCAAAATAAACTTTATGTGGTATCATTTAATTATAAAAATATAATATATCAAAATATATAATAAAATAATAAAATTATTGTGTAATATTGTAAGTATTATGAAACGGATAGAGTAAATTTGTAAACATTCAATACGATACACACGTAAAAACACTTACATCAGAATTTTTATTTAATTTTCTCTTTCTTTTTCACTCTTCATTATTTTATAACACATCATTATTTTATCTATTATATTTTATAAAATCTTTATTTTACATTATCCAATTCAAATACTCTAAATCTAATGTGTCTGTATAGAACCAAAACCAAAACAAGGCCCAATATCTGAGCCCAAAGCCCAACGAAACCCCCAACCAACCCCAAGCCGATCTCCCCTCTCATTCATTGTCAAACACATGACCACCTGCTTATCCAAAAAAAAAAACAAAAAAAAAAAAAAAACAAGACAACCTTCGCATCTCTTTCATTAATTAATTTAAAATTTTCATATAAATTTTTCAGATCTACGTAATTTTAAACAAAATTTTTTTATTTATTTTATGAATTAATTTAAAAAAAAAGATGTGTCTTGACACACGGTATGTTGATCCAATAATTAAGATAAATAATAAAAATTTAATTTTAATATTTTATCTCAATTTAAAATTATAATATTTTAAAAATTTAATTAAAATTAATAAAAATTTAAGAGATTAATATATATATATATAAAAGCACTTGACGACCTACTATCACTTCAACACTTCACTTCCGAACACAACCACTTTGGTTTCGATAATTCCGAAGTTCCTCATCGTCACCATCATCATCCTCACGGTCTCTTCGCATTTCATCGAAGTTCCTTTCTAGGGTTTCCCGGCGCGCTCTTCGCCTCGATTCAGGACTCGACATTGGCTTCATCGGCTCCAATCATGTCAGATCCTCGCTTCCTACTCTCAGATTCACTCTCCGATCAATTGGTTTTGTTTTGTGTAATTATAAAATTCAGTTATGTTTTGTGATTATGTTGCTCGATTTCATGATATTGGCTCTCGATCTCGGTGCTTGTTATTGCATTGTGCTAATTTTGGACTTGGTGGACGAAGACGGAGACGAAGACGCTGTGCATCTCTAATTAAAGATGTGCAATGTCGTTATCGTTCAATTAGGGTGTGGAGGAATTGTAGGCAGTGACTGACTGCTATATTTTATAGTTTAGGCATTTGCTCGATGGGATCCCGCGGATGCTTGTGTGGGGATTAGATGCATGAGCATGAATCTGAACTAGTAGTATGCATGATAGGCATGTATTCAATGCTGATTCTACTTGCTACCTTACCTGTTTTCGGACAGTGCAGAATTGGAGATGTTTACAGCTTAGGACTACATGTGTCTCTTGGTCGGTTGAATTAGATGCAGGGTAGCCGGGGAGGGAACTTCCATGAATTGGAAAGTTCAAAATCAAGATCCTGCAATGAAATGTGAATATATAGAACCTTTTCTCAACCTGGACCATCATATCGAGCCTCGTATGTATATTATGTCATTAGCTGTGATTGCACACATTTCATGAGGACATCGAAAAACAGTCTTTGTTGTCCATAACAGGGAACTCTACATGCATCCCAGACCCTATCTTGGTCGGTTGATGCAGTTTTGTTTCACATATATGTACATATCTTTTCATTAGTCATAACTTATGTGGTATTGTTTGCTAGAAAGTATTGCTATACCTTCTATTTGTTGCACAGATTTTTACTCTCCGCTGCCAGAGAAAATATATTCAAGATGGCAGCTTCTGCAGCTACTGGCATTCAAATGGCGACTGTAAGACCATGCATGTCTTCTTCCAATAACAAACTTTTCAAGGCAGGAGCTGCCATTTTTGGCTCTAACTGCAAGGTGCCGACGTGGGTCAAGCTCACCAGTTCCTCTTATATATCGTCTATGAGGCCTTCAAGTAGAAGCTTGTCATCTCTATCTATGAAACCTAGCACTGTTGTCCCCAAGGCAATGGCTGAGTCCACGGGGAAGTCGGTGCCGGGACTGCCTATTGATCTAAAAGGTAGTATTGATTTTGTGACTTTAGGATTTCTTAGACCTCTGAATTGCGTCATATTATACTGGATTAGTCCATTTATTCTAGTGAATTTAAATCTTGACCATCTTTCGCTAGCTTCTCCTTGATCTAATAGATTGTTTCACAAATTCCTATTCACAAGTTCCTTATTAATCGGGTTTAGCAGTATGAATGGACCGATTCTAATCAACTGAATCGATCATAATTCTTGTCAAGCACACTGGTCTGATATGGCTTAGTCTGTCCATTCAGCAGACCGTAATTTTCTACCACTCCGCCATGGTGAAAGTGCCATTTGATTTTACTCTAGACTATAGTCCAATGAGCTCCATCAGCTGTATTTTTTTTTTTTTTTCATGATTTGAGATGATGTTTGGACCTTTTTTAGGTAAGAAGGCTTTTATAGCTGGCGTAGCTGATGATAATGGGTATGGCTGGGCAATAGCAAAATCTCTTGCTGCTGCTGGTGCTGAGATTCTAGTTGGGACTTGGGTTCCAGTAAGTAACTTCTCTGCTGCCTCTTGTTTGCTCTTCTGGAGATCACATTTAGATGCTATTTTCGCTCATTTGTGAATGATTCTTCTTCAGGCTTTAAATATTTTTGAAACGAGTCTGCGCCGAGGAAAATTCGACGAGTCACGAGTGTGAGATCCTAAGTTTATATAAACTGCCCTGGTGTTGCCTACTGTGTCGTATACCAAGAAGCCTTTAGTTGATGGAAAGTTTTTTGACTTTTTAGGTTACCAGATGGCTCTCTGATGGAGATCACCAAGGTTTATCCATTGGATGCAGTTTTTGACAGTCCAGAGGATGTTCCAGAAGATGTATTGCTGAAAACTATATTTTCTTTTATGTAAATTTTATTGGGAGCATCTTGCAAGTCCGATATATATTTGGCATTCTGCAGGTGAAAGCCAATAAGCGTTATGCTGGATCCTCGAAATGGACCGTTAAGGTAAAAATTTCTTTGGTTCTACACTATATGGTGGAAGCTAATTATTTGGAAAGCCAACAGTTTTAGCTACTAGCAAGCATGAAAATCCCACAGCTATACGGACACAGAATCGATTGGCATGGAAACTATGAGAAACTTAAAGTCACGCTGCTCCTCGATGGCGATGGACTTGTCTTTATGTGAACCTCATTACTATTGAGACATAAAATGACTAGTATAAGCTATTTTCTTTGCACTGTTAAATGAGGATAATGTATCTCACTGTAATACTTAAAGTCCTCTGCTTTCTTCACAGGAAGTTGTGGAAACAGTGAAAGAGGATTTCGGAAGCATTGACATCCTAGTCCACTCGCTTGCCAATGGACCAGAGGTGAACCTTTACTTAAGAAAAATGCTGTTTTATTTCTGTAGGCCTTAGCCTTGGTTCTGATTCGTGATGCCTTGCAATCTTTTTCAGGTAACCAAGCCTCTATTGGAGACATCAAGGAATGGGTACCTTGCAGCACTTTCTGCTTCAAGTTATTCTTATGTGTCATTACTCAAGCACTTCCTTCCAATTATAAATCCAGGCATGGTTCTATTTTCTTACTCATGCTTCTGCCCTTTTGTTTTCCTTCTCGTCTGTACCGTACCATGTCCCATTTTTGTGGTTAAGGATATTTGTCCAATGCTAATATGCTTTGGTTTTGTTGAGAAGATAATGTCATTGCTGGGTTTATATTACAGGCGGTTCTTCAATCTCACTCACCTACATCGCATCTGAGAGAATAATTCCAGGGTATTGCTTTCTTGGAGCTATTTTTTTTTTTTTTTACGCAATTGATTTTCAAGTAATAGTTTATCCATTTTTCATAGACTGAAATCTTATGTTGCTTAATGTTTGCTCAGATATGGTGGGGGAATGAGTTCAGCTAAAGCTGCTTTGGAGAGTGACACAAGAGTGAGTTATAACTTACACTACCTTCAATCTCTCTACCAAAGCGACAAATACCATGTGAGTTCTCTTTTGTTTGATTGGTTTAATTAATGTGCTCAAATGCTTCATTTAGGTGTTAGCATTTGAAGCTGGGAGAAAACATAAAGTCAGAGTAAACACAATATCAGCTGGTACATTCCCTTTCACTTTCGTGTTGCAGTCTCTGGCATCTTATTTTGCTCTTCGGTTATTTGAGTTCAAGTTTACAATTGTCCGACCAGGTCCACTTAGGAGTCGCGCTGCAAAGGCCATTGGGTTTATCGATATGATGATCGACTACTCGATAGAGAATGCGCCTCTTCAGAAGGAGTTATCTGCTGGTAAAGCTGTGATATTTGTTTTCCCACTGGTAATTGACTCCCTCCTATATAGTTACTCAAACAAGATTACTGAGCTTGAGTAATAACTTTCACAGAGGAGGTGGGCAACACGGCTGCTTTCTTGGCATCGCCTTTGGCCTCAGCCATCACTGGTGCTATAATATACGTGGACAACGGCCTGAATGCAATGGGCGTGGGAGTCGATAGTCCCATATTCGAGAAACTTGACATTCCTAAAGATAAGCACTAGAAGAAGGCGATGCTTGGATGTTTAGCCGATCATTGGCTGTTGTCTCCATTGCATTATCCAACCTGTATGATCCTCACAACCTAGGAGATTATGCGGCTCAGCTTTCGACCTATGTGAGTGTTAGCTTTGTGTAGGAGCTATTGTTTTCATTCTGTTTCAGCTTTCCTTGTCACAATCCTGAACTCCTTATGTTATGGGGATTTCAATAGTTGTTCTAATTCGAGGAGGCTTGTGAAGGCCCAAGGACCATGGCCCATATCAATAAAAATTAGTAGTAAAAGGAAAACAATCAAGTCTAGAGTATTGGAACCCCGAACTTTTTTGGGCTCGTTGGGTTTTCTGTTTTTAACGTTTGGATTGTATAAATGATTTTAGGATAAATGGTTTTGGGATAGAATGAAGCAAACGGTTATTTAGAATGAGAATCGTAATGGATAGAGTATTGTTTTTTCATGGTGAATGTTTGGTTGATATTATTGAAATGGAATGTTGCTCTCATAAATAGTGTTTGACAAATCAAAATAAGGAAAAAATAAATTTAAATTTTAAAAGAAACAAAAATATCGCTCAATCACACTGATGATCTTGTTGAAATTTTTTGCTCAGTTTTAGTTCTCCAGCTCTCAAATCTATCGTCAAATCTGAGTTTGAATTACGAGCTAGTTTTTCAAATCTCGAATCTGCAATCCTTTTAATAGCTTTTGCGAGAATCTCTGTTTGACTACTACAACCAAATCGATGAGGTTTGGTTGGATTATTTGACAACTACATCTAAATGGTGGGAGCACATCCAGGTTGATGATGGCGAGGATGATATTGATAGTGGCGAGGTTGAAGAGTGATTATTGAGGAAGAGGAATTAGCAAGAATATTTCAAACAAAAAATAAAATAAAAATGGTCCCATTTCGGTTCCGGCGTGAATGAGTGAATCCAATGGGGTAGACAAGGAATCAAATCCGACACCATGTATGGAATGCGATTCCGGGGACAATAGACTGTTCCATTCAACCAAATATGATTTTGTTCATTCCCAAAGAACAAATCATTCCATTCCTTATGTCATTCCTTAATTCCAAACTGGACATTATAATAGTCAAACCCAGGAATGGTGTGGTATTTTTTGTTGAAATGATTGAAGATGGTAAAATTTCACCTCATCATTTAATAAAACTGCAAATAGCTTTGACTAAAAGAAACAGCAAATAGTTTGGGATAATATAATATTAACATATTATTATGATTAATAACTGTTTATATTAAGTTTTATTGTCAAATATCAAGATACATTGTCCTTCGTTTAAAAAATCTATCATTACATTCAAAACATTACTACGGTTACCGATATTCGTTTTTGTATATTCAAGCACATTTTCGACCACCCCTTATGAATGACTATGAAAGGGTGAAGATGAATTACAATTTGTCTCTTATAAATTTCAATAGATACAAAATTATTGTATTCTCATGTCGATAGGGTGTTAATTTTGCTTAACTATAATATGAATTTTCAAACCATTTTTTGACTTTATTTGAATAATTCCTAATAAAATGAGTAAATATAATATCTGGAGCCAATAATCATATGCACATTGTTCAATTTCTATTTTGGATATTTATTAATTGAGATATTTATAGGCATATACCTATTGGTTCAACGTTCAAGATTAAAACGATTACGAGGATCGATAAAAATTTATGCATTTGTATCTTGTTTTACTTATTTAATTTTATAGATCTTAACGAGTTAACCTAACTCGTTGGATCTATGGTGCTTGAAACCGCACATACTCATGTCTTAGACCATTCGTAACACTTTTTCTATCTTTACCACTTAAATCTACTCCGGCCCAAATTTTTTGCATCATTTTGTCTTTTCGATCTGTCCCAAATTATTTAGCATCGTTTTCATATTTAGAAAATATTATGTAGTTAGAAATTAAAATAGGTATAAAGAGAAATATTGTGTGGTTGAAAATTAAAATAGAAAAAAAAACTAAATTTGCATCCATAAAGTGAATGTTGTAAAAATCATGGGATAGAAGGGGTATAATATAGTGCTAGAATGTCATTCATTTTATATAGAGATTCAATTTTTGATTTAGTCACGAAACAGATTCCCTAAACCGTTTTTTTATAATTTATTTAATCAATCGTGTATTTATTTCATATTTTAAATTCTAATATTAATACTCGCATATACTTGTTGTTATATATAAACATTTACATATATTTATTTTAAATTTTTTATATAAATTCTGATTTTATTTATTTTTGAAATTTATAATTTGTAAGTTTTTTATTTTATTTGAAATTAAAATGATTTTATTAGAATATTTTAAAAAATAATAGTAAAATATATAGAAAATGATACTTTGATTCCCTAGAACTGAGGAACAAAGTAAGACATAGAGATTGATGTAGGGATAGGGATAAGAAATCAATTGGATGAGCCATTTTTCAGAAAGTCCCCTATATTTAGGGATAGAAAAGGGGACAGGGTCATTGCTGCAAGTGCTCTTACATGGAAGCCTCTTTCATTCTGCTAACGTACGTTCCATACATTTTGTACCGTTTTGATTTGCACATGTGTCGATACAAAATTTGACATACGTGCAACGACGTTCAAATGATATTTTTTATAAATTTATCGTGAAATATCAATGATACTGTAAGTTACGTACTTCAACCTAATACATATTGTGGGACGATCAGACGTGATTTAATATGAAAACGAGACCTATATTCATACGTATATAATAATACAAAATACGTACATACTATAAAACATGTGAGACGGAGGGAATATATTTTAGATATTTACATATATCAACATGAAATATATATTACAGTGAATTTGTCGGGTAGTTCGAACCCGAGTCCGTGAAACCTGACTCGACCTAACCCGAGTACTGTTCGGGTGTCGAATTTGCCTCGAAATCTGGGTTCGTGAAATTGACTCGATAGGTTCGTGAATATAAGAACCCGAGTTCGTCTCGAGACCGACTTGAACAGGTTCGAAAAACTATTGCTATACATAATTTCTATTGATATTTTTTAGTTATTATAATATTCAATGTCATCAATTTTAGTCATATTTATTATTCCCTCCGTCCCATAAAAATTACAACCAGCTCACTTGATAGGATCATTTGTGTGTTTGTTGTTTTTTTATTATAAAGAATAATTTATCCTTTGACTTGTGTGAATGGAAGGAATGAGAAAAAAAAAGAAGAAAAAATAGTGGAATGAATTGGTGTGATATGAAGAAAATATTAGATTTTTTTTAATATTTTTATAGGAAAAAAAATTTTGTAAATAGGATAATATTGTAATTTAATTGGGATATCCTAATTTAGTAAGTGTTGTAATTCTTTTAAAACGGAGG
The DNA here is from genome assembly GCA_035668315.1 of Drosera spatulata. Classification (NCBI taxonomy): domain Eukaryota; kingdom Viridiplantae; phylum Streptophyta; class Magnoliopsida; order Caryophyllales; family Droseraceae; genus Drosera; species Drosera spatulata. The sequence continues at coordinate 16,697 of JAOVYX010002971.1, forward strand.
GAGTATCATAATCAATTTTATAACATATATTTTGAATCTTTTATATTTTTGTATAACTTTTTATTTGAATTCAATGAAAGAATATGAAAATCATTAAATTAAACCCTATTCATCTTTACAAATCCGAGTTCGAACTCGAATTTGACCGATTGAGTGGACCCAAGTTCGACTCTAAGCATTGTTCACAAGACCGCAAACACCTAGTCGGTCCGAACTCAATGCCATTTTTCAACCTCAGTTCGATTTCGAGTAAAACTTGACTCAATATGAACAGTATCAGTTCGAGTTTGAGTTCGTAAATATCCGACTCAACCCGATACGAACTGTACCAGTTCAACTACAAGTCGTCGTTGTTATCGTTAGTCCATCGTCATCGTTAGTTCGTTGTCGTCGTGATCTCGCTGTCGTCTTCATGTCATCAATTCATTGTTGGATTTAAAAATAATGAAGTTTTAAGAAATTGAATTTTGAATTTAATAATTGTATTTGAAAAAAATAATCTTTAATTGATTATGCTGTATATTTTTATGTACTTAAAAGCTTAATAGGAATACCTATCAATAATTTTCTCAAAAAAAAAAAAAAACTTAAAGTGAAAAAATGCAGAAATCAACCACTTTAGTCTGTATAAACCGAACTTGCGTCTAGAGAAGTTCATCATCGAGTCTGACTGCAAGCAAGCTGTTGACATGCTCACCTCTGATTACATGGAGCTTTCACTAAAAGCTGCAATCATGCAAGACTGCTTAGTCCTAATGAAGAGTTTTCGAGAATGTTGTTGCTTTTGTGTCCTTAGGGAGGCAAATCGCCCGGCCCATGAAATGGCTTGTAACTGATTGCCATCGCAACAGGAAATGGGTAGCTGAAATTTCTGCCAGGCTGCCACACTTCGCATAGCTTGTAATCTCGACATCGAGCAACAAAATTCTGCCCGCGATGAGCTTTTCATCAAAAGAAAAGAAAACTGAACTTTAGTCCAGTGGACTGAGAAGAGCCCCAACCAAGCCCACGATACGCTACCAGCTCCCTAAAGCTAAAAATCATCTCATCCGTCCAAATAACATCGGGACCCATACCTATCCGTTGATATCAACGACTGAGATTCAACCTGACCGTCAATGGACTGGATTGCAGCAACCTCTATCAGACCCATAGACCGCAATTATCAGCACCCACCAAAGGGCACGAACGAAAATTGAATCTCACGAGCAGGTATAAGAACCGATTATCATTTTTTTCCACTCAAGAGATGATAACATAAAACATAAGCGTGTCCCAAAGCCCATCCACCGTGACAAAATCTTCCTCCTCTCCGCTCATAAAACTCGAACACACATAAAACAAATTCACCGAAAACAGAGCAAAATCGCAGCACTCGAAACACACCACACCACCAACAACACAACACCCGCGATCAGAAAACCCTAATTTATTTTTTCACGAAGCCAATAAAAAGTAAGAATAAATTAAATTATGTCTTCTTCTACAACGATTATCCAGTGATATCAGATCACGCATATATGTCGACGGTGAACAACACCGAGACGACGACGTCGTCCGGCGATGGAGGCGCCGGAGTCGAGCCGTGGGGGACGTTGGAGGAGTTGTTGCTAGCGTGCGCCGTGAATCGACACGGCGCCGACAGCTGGGACTCCATCGCCAAGGAACTCCAGAACCGGACCGGACTCACCAAAACCGACGAAAACGAAAACGAAAACGACGACAACAGATTATTCTTCACGGCTCTGAACTGCAAGGAGAAGTACGGAGATTTAAAGCGCCGGTTCAACCTAGACGGGACCGGTTCCGGCGACGGGCCGGTCGACGCCGGGGCCGAAACTGACGACGGAAGGGACGAGTTCAAGTGGATGGTGGACGCGCTGAGGAAACTCAGAGTCGAGGAGCTCAAGCGAGAGGTTCAACGAAGAGACGCGTCGATCGTGTAAGTTTCGTATACCGTACGTGAGATCTGAGATCCATCAACACTACTCGAGATCTGATGATTTTGTTTTCTGTTTTTGTTTCGCAGGTCGCTGGAATTGAAAGTGAAGAGATTGGAGGAGGAGAGAGAGAAAACCTCGAAGACGATGATCGATGAAGTCGAAGGAGTCGCAGATCTGATCGTTCTCGAAACAAACGGGAACGGATCTCGATCTCGATCTCCGGCGGCATCCGGTGACGGCGGCGGCGGCGGCTCCGATGAGATCGACGACGATGATCGGTCCTTCAACGAGTCGAATTCCACGAGCCAAAAGGACAACGACGACGACGAATCGAACCGGGATCCCGCGGCAGATGAGGTTGAGGATGAGACAGGATTGAAAACAGAACCGGTCAGCGATTCGAAAACTGAACCGGACCGGATTCATGAAATTTATGTTGATGGACCGGGAGGGGACCGGTCCTATAGTGGCGGTTTGGGGATTTTAGAAGCGGAAACGAGTGCGGCGAGTCGACTCGGTGAGTCGAACGAGTTGAGGGATTCTGTGTCGGAGTCGAAAGGTGAGGTGAAGGGTGCGGCGAAGCAGAATAATAGTGATGTGCAGAGCTCGGTGAGTCTGTCAAAGAGGAAGAGGAGAGGGTGGCGAGGAGGCGGTGGTGGCGGCGGGGCGGGGAGCAGTAGTGGCGAGGAGGTGGGGGCGGAGGAGCTGTCTCCGGCTGATAGATTGATCGGCGTTAAATCTCGGCCGTTGATTGGGTTCTTGGAGAGTCTCCGGTCGCATAAGCATGGGTCGGTTTTCGAACGGCGGCTTCCTAGTCAGGTTAGGCTCGTTTCATCATTGTTTTCTAATGTCGTTTTTTCTGTTAATTGAATGCTTTTTTATATTTTTTTAATTATTGTTAATGTGAAATGGTTCAAGAAAATTAGATAAGGAAAAACCTTCCGAGAAAATTTGATAAGGCAAGCTGTTGAAGTATTGTTACATATGGTGTGGAAGGTACAGGTGTAGGACAGTAGATGTCATTCACATAGTCGTGACAATGGGTAAAATGGACAGCTTAAGCTATGTGGGATTTTATGTAATTAGATTAGAGTTTATGCAAGGATAATGCATTTTTTTTTAATCATGAGATTAGGGTTCAACATATAAAAACATTAGGAAACAATATTTTCATATAAAGATAAAGATAAGACTATGTATTTGAAATTGTCTTATAAGGATCTTCTTGTACTTTGTAATTGACGGATTATGAGGGTAGGTTCCTTTTATTTTTTTTCCTTTAGTCTAGAGTTAGTAAAATGAATAACTACTATTTTTTCATTTCAAATAAATTATGATGCATTATTAAAGTTGGATGTCCCATATAAATTATGATTTTTTCTAAATTAGGATGTTCCATAATTTTCACCTTTATTTTTTTATTCATTCGTAATTATTATTCATCTAGGCATCATACAAATGAGGGCATGTTGGGTAAAAATTCATATAGTCAATCTATTCATTACTAATCGTATTAAGTTAATTCATTGTAATTTAACTGAGATAGAGAAAGTATATTACCCACTTCGTCCCAAAATAAATGTCATAGATTAATCGATACGGGATTTTTTGTGTGTTGAATTTTTATGAAATTTGATGAAAAAATATTTTTTTTATGATAATGAGGTTTATTGTAGCAGTTGTGAGAGTAGATAGTTAGTGTACTGTAACTGAGTTTGATTGATTTTATAATTTTTTTATAAATTTTTTTTAATATGTTATAATTATTATGTAACATCCAAAAAAGATAAATATTTATTTATTCTGGGACAGAGGGAATAAGATATTAACATCTAAAGGATGAGGGTTTAAATCTGATTCATTGGGTGAGTTGTTCTCGACATTACATATATGTAACAAGTATTTGCTCGGGTTTGTTGAATTTGTGCAAACTATAAGTAAATTTATCTATGGTTAGAGCGGATCCGACCTTCAATATTTAAATTTGTGATTTTGTAAAATTTAAAAGTGAAAAATATAATAATATTATCCAATATAAAAATTCAAAAAGAAAAAATTATGCAATATAAAATCTTGATTGTTAGATCTTACTAGTCACATATGAGTTTATTTGCAAATAGATTTATTTTTTTATTCTTGTGAAACGTTTAAATTTTTATCATAAGTTTTCATATTTCATTTATTATATTAGTATTTTATATCTTGTTTTTTTTACCTTTTTTTTGTAAAATAATGGATATATCATTTAAAGCTCCTATAATTCCATATATTAGTTCAGTGACATTCTTTCTTAGAAAGTCCTTTCACTTTTTCTTAATTTTGGCCAAACGTCAGGCAGAGTACTCCCGTGGTTCCAACAAAATTATAATTAATTGATTTGACATGATATTTTAATGTGGGTTGATTTTGTGTAAATGCTAAATTATCTTTTGATTTTGTCAGTGGAAGGAATGACAAAAATAAAAAGAGAAAAAAAAATAATAAGGTGGATTGATGTGATATAAAATCAAAAATTAAGATATTTGATATTTTTATAAGTAAAAAGGTTTTCAAATATGATATTTCCTCCGTTCCATGAAAAGTGCAACGTTTTGATTTTGCATGCATGTCGATACAAAGTTTAACATGATACGTAATTTTTTTTGTAAATTTATCATGAAACGTCAATGGTTATATAAGTTTCGTACTTCAACGTAATACATGTTACGAAAAGAGCAGATGTAAGTTGATATGAAAGCGAGATTTGTATTTATATGTATAAAATAATACAAAATACATATGTGTTTTATTTTTTATAGGACGAAGTGAGTAATAATAATTTAATTGAGACGATTCAATTTAAAAAATGTTTTAATCTTATTAGAACGGAAGGATTAATAATTTAGTAATCCATGTGGATAATATTTCTCCGTGTGGATAATATTACAATGAGTAATGATCTCTTATATGAGACATTAACACTTATACAGTATGTTTTTTAATTTTTTTTTTATTTGGAAAGAATATGTTTTAAAAGTTGATAATACTATGCAAGGTTATTTTCTAAAACTTGGTACAGAATGTTTTAAAAATGAACACATAAATTGTGAGAAATAGCGTGATACATAGGAGTATCAAGTATGTGAATGATGGTTGCAATTGATTATAGTATTTGGTTGTTGATATACTTCTATTTGAAGTAGTTTGATTGCTACCAATAAATGAGGGGGAATGGTGTTAAAATGTCCCATATAAGAATGACCAAGATTGATCGAGGATGACACATGTACTTAGTCTGATCCTTAGAATGAACAATAGAGGGACAGTTGATAAGTTCCATGAAAGAAAACATGATTTTTGTAGCATGACGAAATATGTACAGTTTGTTATCCTTTTCATGTCATTGATAAATTTTGGCTTATATTTGTCAACCTCATTTTCTCATACCCAACATTAAAGTTTTGACGAGCTTGAAGGTTTTCTAAATGTGAAAAGATGAGCCATTTAAACTTTGTAGGAAGTTTCAATTTATGTTCTTTCCCGGTATGGTCAATTTGGTTTTCATGTCTACTTGTAAATTTTTTAGGACTTAATAAGTTTAAAGTCTATTAGTTATTGATGTCAAAAGCCTAGTTCTGTTTACGACAATCATTTGATAACTTCATTTTTGATATTGGTTTTTCGGTAATTGCAATTTCTTTTCTATGAGCGCCACTTATAAAATGAGAGGATTTTGCCTCCCTTTTGAATATTATAGTTTATGAATTTGACGATTTTCGTGATGGTGGTTTAGTTTTTTTTTTTCAATTAAAAAAAGGAGACGTTAATACTTAGCCGCATCAACCAATTCCCAAATTTGAATTTAGTTATAGACAATTTTATTTGGGTTTCCTGTTCTTGCTGCAGATAGGAGGGAAGAATCTTCTACAGAGCAGTTTACGCTAAAAAATCAAAAATTTAATATTTGAAAATAACAAATTAAAATTTAAGTAAATCTTTTACACAATATAGGATGGAAAATCCTTTGCACAGTTTCTTACAGGAACTTTTTTCTTATTTTATTTTTGTTTGAATACTATTTTTTTATTCAGAAAATATAAACACGTTGCTACAAGCGAGATGGAGAGAGATGTTATTGTTACCCCCAATTATATTTTTTCTCACGCAACCTTGAGATTAAGGTCCGGGTCCCACCATCTCGATTTCTGGCCGAAACGAGAAAGATTATCGAAGTTGAATTAACAATCTCCAGATCGCGTAGATCCACAAAATCTCAATCGATCCACTCATGATGGCATGATGCTGATTGATTTGCCACCTTCTATTCATTTGGGCCATGACAAGCCCAATTACTCAATTTCCATGTATCCCGCTTGCATTTCCTACTTGCAAATCCATGATTGGCCCATTAATGACCCGTGATGATAACCTTGTTGTAAACAACTCTTGACAGGAAACGGACAAGTACAGGAACCTGATCCTACAGCACATGGATCTCGACACCATCCAATCAAAACTGGACAGAGGGGTATACTCCGACTCCGTGACGTTCTACCGTGACCTCCTCCTCGTCTTCACCAATGCAATCCTGTTCTACCGGAAGAGTTCCGCTGAACACATTGCTGCCCGTGAGCTCCGGAGACTTGTCAAGCAAGAGATCACCAAGAAAACACGAATGCCCAAGCTGTTCAAACCGGAACCGGAGCTACATCTTCTGGATCCTATCGTCAAGAAGCCTAGGTCGGCCACCACGACAATCATCTGTCGCCGGCGTGCCACCACCCCTCCAAAACCACTTTCACTTGAAGATCAGGTGGAGGAAAAGAAGGATAATGGGCTTGAAAAGAAGCCGAAGGTTCAGATGAAAGTCCAGCCCAAGAAAGCAATCAATCAGCTGAACGATAATGGCGATCACAAGGGGAAGGAGAAGAGTAGTGTGACAATGCCAAAGAAGTTGACGAGAGAAAAGCCTCCAGCAATGGTGAATAATACCAAGAAGATGCCGACGACGAACAACAATAAGAAGAATAAGAACAAGGAGGTGAAACAAGATGATCAAAGCAACGATTCGCGACAAGAGTCAGACTCCAAGAAAGAAAGGCCAGCCAAAGCGACATCTCCTGCGACAAAGAAGCAAGGCGTGGCCAATTTCCTTAGGAGGATGAAGCAGAATTCACCGGCTAGGGAAGCCGAGGAGGATGAGGATGAAACGGAGTGTGAGAAAGATGGTGGTGATGCTGGTGGGGAGACTAGGAGTAAGGAGAAGGAAAAAGTTGACAATAAGAAGGCGGGAATGGTGAGGAGAACATCAGGGAGAATGCAAGGGAAAGATCAGGAGAAGGAGACGGGAAAGAGATTGGCCGGGAGGCCGCCAAAGAGGAAGGCGGCAAAGGGAGCGACAGAATCACAGGCGGCAGCCGCCAAGAGGAAGAGGGATGGAGATAGTGGTGGTTCGGGCGGGCGACAGAAAAAGAGGAAGTGAAAGAGATGAGGGAGTAGCTTGTCCCAGAAAAATTTGTACTAGCACAAAGTTCTGTTGTAGTATTAGAGCTTAGGTAGAGAGTAGTTTGGTGTATATTATTAGTGGATTGGTGAGTACTAATTTATTTATGATGTCTTATTGTGGTGGTGGGGAGTTTGTATTTTCTATCCTTGGCATTTGTAGTCCATGGCATTGATTCTCCCATGAATTGGATGGTTTCTTTTTTTCAATGTTGCAAAATGATTGATTTGTTTTTACATTTATAGTCTTCCAAGATGATCCTAAGTTGTTTATGCGATAATAATGTTAATATTGATTCGACCGCTGTTCTGTATTTATTAGAACATGAAGTTCATTATCAATTACATATGCTTTCATGAAACAATATAGTCCATTCTTTACGTTATCCTACACAATGTTCTCGCTTCTTTTCATTTGGTACATGTAAGTACATCTCCATTATCCATACAATTTTGTAACCTAGCAAAGCAACCGAGGACAAGGACAAAGCTTCACATCCCCAGATCAAGCAAACAAAATGAAATCAAATCCACACTCAACTCTCCGATAATTTCCAAAAAATCCCCTCTCTGAAATTCCCCTCCTTGCCCATCAATTCTGCTTCAAACAACAACGACAAAAGCAACTCCCAATCCATTCTCTGATTCCACAACCCTTTGTTCACTTTCACTCACCATGTCAACAACCAATTCAACAGTGGAATCCACCACAATCGACGCCGGCGCCGGAATCAATCTCCGAGCCCGCATCTTCAAACCCAATGACAACAACAACACCCACAACAGTGGCAACAACAACAAAATGGGTATTGTTTTGATTCATCCGTACTCGATAATGGGTGGGTGTCAGGGTTTATTGAGAGGAATAGCAAGTGGGTTAGCAGATAAAGGACACTTGGCAGTGACTTTTGATATGAGAGGTGTTGGGAGATCAACTGGGAGGGCTTCGATTACTGGGTTCCCCGAGGTGAAGGATGTTGTTGCTGTTTGCAAATGGGTCTGTGAGAATCTTGGGGTTGGGAGGATTCTGCTTGTGGGTTCATCTGCAGGTATTGAAAGGGAAACCTAGGGTTTTGGTTTTGGGATGGTGTGTTTTGGATCAGATCTGTTTGGTTTTGGGATGAATTGGCTTTGAATTTGTGAGATTCTAGTGGGTTTTTATTTTATGTGATGTTGTTGTGACATTGGATGATTTCATGGGAATTATGGGGTCTTGTGGGATTTGTTGCTTGGGTGCGTCTCGGACTCGAATCGAGGTTCGAGAAAGGTAGTATGTGGATTTCATAGAACTAGAATTGTACGATCATGTATCAAATCATAGATTGAGACAAAATTTGGATCATGGAATATAGAGTTGATTGTCTTGGTCTCCATGCTTGATTTCTCGTATGCATGAGTATTTTTTAGTGTATGCCGGTGCATACTGTTTTGGTCTGGATTATGTCTGACGATTTTGATTCTCTGGGTTCCAATTCCAACGAATCTGTACTCTTCTGAGAGTCTCGTAGACTACTTCCCGCCGAGCTTGATCGCGATAACCGGAACTGAAAGTTGGATTTCAAGTTCACATCATCCTCTACAAGTAAACATATGACCTAGCCTATTCATGGTGCAAAATTATCATTGTCTGTTCGCATTGAGGTTGAGTACTTGAGTTATATCATAGTTGTGCTAATCACTGATGAATCCTGTTTTAAATTGTATACATGTCGGCAAGGCAGTTTTGGATTATACGAGTATATGCCCATCTATTGTTTCGAAGCTTAGTAGTAGATCATTCTCCTGCGAAATTGTCAATTGCTTCAAGGTGGATTTATATTGAGATTTCATCTTTGTCTTGACAATCATATGTCCTGCTTGGTTTTTTAGTTCTCTAGTTGCAATACAGGCTATTCTGTTTCCTGATTCTATTTGCAGCTGTTGAATTGAAATCCATGCCAACAAATGCTTTTGATTCTCTTAGATGTGGGATACGAAATTTGCAGTGTAATGTTTCAAGCAGATAGTTCCAAGCGACCTTATGTTTATGTTCTGTAACAGGTGCACCAATAGCAGGCTCTGCAGTAGATCAGGTTGAGCAAATAGTAGGATATGTGAGCATTGGGTACCCTTTTGGTTTCACGGCTTCAATACTCTTCGGACGGCATCATGGAGCCATCTTGAAGTCCCCCAAGCCAAAGCTTTTCATCATGGGAACCCGCGACGGTTTCACCAGTGTCAAGCAGCTGCAGGCAAAGTTGAGTTTGGCAACAGGCCCTGTCGAGACCCATCTGATAGAAGGTGCCAGCCACTTCCAGATGGAAGGTCCTGCTTTTGATGCTCAGATGGTTCAACTGATCATTGGTTTCATCAGCTCCTTGTAGGCAAGATTCCAGATGATCTTGAAGAATGCCAGGTAACATTCCGAAAGTGTTACGCTCTTCATCCTTTTATGTGTTTGTAACTTCCCAATGGCCCTGTGCTTTCCTATGCAACACCATGTTCAAGGAGTTTACATGATTACATTAAACATTCTTGATTAGTATTTGAATCTGGCCAAGGCCGGAATCTTCTGTACAATTAGAACCGACTTTGACCCAATGCCGGATTGGGACATCTACTTATGTGCCGCTTTTGTTTATCGACAGGTATCAGGTATGTTAGTGCTGAAAATTTTGAGCAGGCTGGATGCCTCACCTTTCGTAGCCGCTAAGAGGTTATTTAACATTTCTGGATCCTCTACGTAAGATCCTTTGTCTTAATCTTCTGTGGATAAACTCTGCAGTACTTTGATACCTTTCATCTGCTGCTGGCTGATGGTATGTTCGGTATCGAGATCGAGCCTCTCATGATGGACTCGAATTTCATTCATTGATCACCTGCATTCTCGTATTTTCCAGGATATTGGCATATTCCAGGATAGGGCGCCCGTTGAATGATAATCTTTCTCCAAGCTTTGCATGCAACACACATCGAGAGAAAAAGCAGAAGATATGTTTGAACACAAACTGATGTTCTTTTAGCTACTACGGTGCTTGCTAAAATCAAGTGTAAGATGCTACAGAATTATTGTGATATTACAGATTAATCTCAAAACTAAGCTGACAATCAAATAATTTTACAAGCCGCTATCATGAAGATAATGTTACAACCTAGGACTTCCATCACCCAATATGATACTAAAGTGGCTGCAGAGCTATGCAGTTTTCGCCTTACGTTATTCTGCATCTTGCCGTTTCTCGGCCACAACTCTAATGTCGCTGGTTGGTCTATCGCCGGCTTGGATCTCATTTCCCCTACCTTCTCCGCCCATTTCGTCATGTTGATGTTTTCGCCTACCTTGTTCCTGATCCATCGACTGCCCTTGCGAGAACATGCGTTCTCCCCCATCTGGGTTATATATAGCCATAGAAGTCATATCATAACCGAATTCAGACCACTTTGATATCATAGAACAGGCGCAAACAGCCAGAGTCCAAATATGCAAAACAAATTGCACCAAAATTGTATACTGATTGTTCGATGGACACTGCAACGATGGAATATTCAGAACTCTAGATGTAATGATCCTTCAACAGTGTTTTATGATGGGCACAACAAGAAGAACCACAGCCACTCTTCAATTTCATCAGCATATTACATTGTTACAACCAAAGATGAAAAAGAATAGATTCTACATTTGAAAATAGGACCGTGCACCAAGAACGAAATAGACTTTATTTTCCGCCAATTAAAATTAAAATAGAAGGATTTACAAGAGCATGTATCCATAAATCAGGTAACGACTAAGATGGGATGAAATTTTGGTTAGAACTTTTGAGCTCCCAAGCTAAAAGGAGAGAGCTCGAAAACAAGAGCTCTCCTTCCCCAGCATAGGAAGGGAGGATGGGTCCAACCGAAAATCTAACCCTCTTACTACTTCATTGGGATCAAAGAAAGCGAATATTTTACAGCGACGACATAAGTTACATCAGAAATTTTGGTACCTAAGCGAATGACCAGGGTGAAAAGGAAGAAGAAGATGCAATTCTCACTGAATTACACAAAAGAAAGACAGTTATTATTACCGCTTTCTCCATCAGAAGCATCTTCCAGTCTTGCAATCGCGTCTACCAATGCTTGCTCGTGCTCCTGCTCAACCATAAGCTGATCAAAATGCTGCTACGAGCAACGTGTGAATACAAACGAAAAAGAACTTCGCATTACCTTCAGCACTCTTTTGGCTTTCTCTACTTCTGCAAGGTCTGGAGGGCTAACACCAAATATTCTCTCCACCTTGAATTTCAAGAAAAATGGGGAGAACAAGGTGAGTCTAAAGGCACATCAGCAATGACTTGCAAGATTAGGAAAAAAGAATGAACTTACTTCCTTAATTAGAGTATCGGTATGTAACAGTTCGATATCTCCGGATGCCTTCCTTCCAATGCCATTTTGCGATAAGAATGCATTTTTCTTGGGTTGACCCTTTGGGGTTCCTCGACCTCTACCAGCACCAACAACAGGACCAGCTCGGGGTCCAGTTTTCTTGAAACCACGGCCGGATCCCGCACGGCCACTTCTATTCGGAATTCCAGGGTCCTCCCCTTCCCATCTGATATCTTCGGGAGATATCTGGAAGAAACATGTATTCGGAAGCATGAAGTTGACTCCAACACCAGAATGGAGAATAAAAACGAAGGACTACAATAATAACCAAAATAAAACAAAGCCAAAAACCACTTATGATGGGTAAATCAAACAATTTTTACCAAGTCAAATATTTCAAACACAAATTGCTCAAGTCATTGACATTTCTTTCCAAGTTTTAACCTAACTCCTTTGCCCTAGTGGAAAGATCACCAAACACCACCACAAATTAAGACTTGTAAAAGAGCAGATCTGGCTCTTAGTCAGACACAGGTCAAGAAAGGTTAGCCTTCCTCCAACGAATGTCAGACCACCTAAGTAACCCAAACTTGATGCAATCAGACACAAGTTCATTAAGCAGTCGAAAGATGCAATTTCCAATTCGTTAACCTTGGAGGAAAGTAAAAAGTGAAGAACAAATACAAGAACATTCAGACCATCTCCGCCTTCTTCTGAAGATCAAAATGAATCAAATACCCACAATAACATTATCATTGCATAAGAGTCAGATCAACCGTCCACATCATAGAAAACCGGATTGAGAATATACAAAGCAAAGAAGTAATCCTCTTGAGATCAACTGATCAAGTTATTCCACAAATATGTTCTGCACCCAATAATAGAATGATTGGTATTGTTTCTTAGGTGATAATTACACACCATAATAAAGGCAACTTACAGAATGCCGGTGAATTCATATGAAATAAAGTAAAGCCACCGAAAAAAAAAAAGAAAAAAAAACAGAGGAAACAAAAAAGAAAAACAGAAAGAGAAAGAACAGGGAAAAAAACAAAAGCATACCTCATTAAGGTTTACCCACTCGTGTGCTTCGTCTTGTGTGCCCTTATCATATACAAGAAGATGTCCCTTAACAAGTTTAAACAACCACGGTTACTTTCTACCATATAGATAACCATTAGTAGTATATACACTCTCATCCTCTCTCTCTTCTATGATCTATCCTATACAAGGTGAGCTGAACGGGAAGCTCAGCATGCCTATTTGAGTGCCACTCAATCAATCATCGATTGACTAGCAAGTTAGCAACTCGAACTCGCCCCTCATTCTTTTATTAGTAGGGGTTTCTTTTCCAGTTTGTTTCGGGGGGTGCATGGTGTGTGTGTTGAATGAGATAGACGCTTGGTTTAGTGGTTTAAGTGGAAATAATGCATGCAGCTTGCGAGTAGTACCTTAATAGGGCAATAGTCAAACACCGTAGCCTCATAGAAGTGATTATCATCGGGCCACCTCATCCAAAGCTTTCTTCCAATGAGTGGATCGCTATTACGGGCATCAGCTGGTTCTCTAGCCACATAAGCACCCGGCATACTGCGATTCGGGGCCTGAGGCCGGCCCGGGATCCCTGTAGAAGGGTACTGCTGCAAAGACTACATATTTAATCCAGAACCACAGAAAAGCTGTCAGAAAATTAGACAAACCACAATTTCATGCAGGACACAACTTTGCATCATGTAACGTAAACCAACACTCACTTAATTCCCCGTATCAGCTATACAGAACATGCAAATGCAATTACTGTTTCTGGCTGCATGGAACAGGAAACCAAAAGCCCGTACAAGAACAGGCTTTCACGTCCGTTCCATTTTGCTAAATTATAAATAGTTCGGTTTCTATGATTAACAAAGTACTGTAAGATCGCCTAATCTACAATCAATACATTCAATCTTTCCATTTCTACCATTATTATGATATTCCATATTCCAACTCGATGGGATACCAGAAATAGAAATGATTCAGAATACCGATAGGTAGATGATGGAGCAGTTGATGATGTCATCCAATCAGTTTGTTAGTATATCCTCTCATAGGACACTCCATGTTCCATATGTTTTCTTCTGGTGACCTGAATGTCTGAGACCTAATATGTATCCTAACCAACAATGTCGATTACTAGGTTGGAAAAATCATATGCCGGCTAAAGAAATTCGTTCAACTTACTGTTTTTGTCTTCTTGCCCCTGGAACCAGGTGGGGGACCTCGTTTTAAGGCTGAAGAAGATGGTTGCACTGATGGATGCACTGCCGGTGAAGGTGCTCCAACTGATAGAGATGCTGCTGACTGTGACGGCTTCGATTTTTTACGTGATGCTGAGATAGTAGGACTGGGTACATTATCTTGTAGGGGCGGAGGAGCCCCAATCATCCCATGTTGCAGGCCATTCGTCTTCCTCCACTCCCTACCCCAAAAAAAAAAAGTACGGAAAAGGGGAAAGAAAGATGTTAGCTTCGAGTTCGAGAAGTCAAACCAAAACCATAGAGAGAGCCAGAGGGGAACCTTATCCTCAAAATCATCTCATCAGCATTGACTCTGGTGAGCAACTCCCTGTGCTCCTCATCCGAAACTCTGAGCTCTTTCCTGAGTTCCGTAATCAAACTTTCCTTCTCCTGGTTGCATGCAATGTGATTTAATTGAAAAAATTCTTTTTATTTTCAGAAATCAATTGTAAAGATTCCTTTGATAGTAAATATCAGATTTAGCAATTGAGTATCGTTATTACCCAGGTAATGGCATCAGATTGAGCCTTGAAGGCACGCAAAACAGAACAATATGCTTCTTGTTCAATTCCATGAATCTGGGTTTCCATATCAGGTTGCATCCTCGCAAAAGCTGGTGGCCCAGGAACAGAAGATCTTCCATTTCCAGCCACTCGGCCACCTCTAGAGAATCTATTTTGATGATTGGGTGGAAAGTCATCATCCGTTCCTGCATAGCAAAAATTTAAGAACCAGTATTAGAATAATTAGGTACAAACTATGAATTAACAATTACATATGCCCCTTGAGAAAAAAAAAAAAAGAACCACATAAAGACAAGGGTATCAGGAATATGACAAATCCTTTGAGCAAGTATCTGCTTAAAAGGTAAGATTTCAAATATATCATTAAAAAAACATCAAGAAGAAATACCAATGCCATCACAAAATCATGGACCACCAACAAGTATTAACTATAAAGTGAATCAAATTGTGCAAACCCTCATTCCAAAGGAATAAAAATTGGTTTGGCATACTTTGTTTCCCTACTAATACCACACTGAATAAAATCTTCAGAATTCCCCATCACGTGTATAATTTACTAAGCAAGACTCCATGATTCTAAAACATAAGACATCCAAAACAAGCTTCAATTGACAATCTTAAGAATGTAATATCAGCGACAAGAAAGTAGCGACTACATGGATTTCTTTGTTCTCTCAACCCAAAGAGTTTGAACTACAGGTTAAACCCACAGATTCCACTATAACAATCTTTCTCCAGATGAGGCAGATATGTATTCGAAGCCCTTATACTGAAGAAGCCATAACTCTAATCACAGCAAAACGTAGCCAAACATAAGAAAATTGGCTGCAAAAGTTAGCAGATATTAGCCTGCTTTCCACTTCAATAATTATGCTATGGTAACTACACTGAATACAGAACAACATCCATCCAACTCATTTAGGCTAGTACATACAGCGAAAGAGTAGCAAGAAGCAAAATCAAACTACTAAAAAGCATAGATCTCAAGCACCTCGCAGCTGCCATTTGATAACACATATGTAACGGAATATTTAAGCTGAAACCTAAATCCACAAATTCAACTAAGGATCTTTATCTAAACGACACCAGAATAATTTTGAACCCCTTCAACTAAAGAAACGGTGTCCTCCTCCCAATACAATGTAGCCACCAAAACCGTTGAACAACTAATTTCACCATCATCGGCGAATCGCCCTCAGCAAATGACCTGCTTATCACTCTCACAATGCCAACAATGGTCAGTACAAAATATCACCTTGCACTTGAAAACAACCTTCAATTAGTCAAGAACTGCTGCTCAACCCCTAAAAATACCAAAAAATTGGCCATATTCCAACCGAATTGGGCAAGTATATACACAGAACAGCAGCATAAAAGAACAATTCAACCCCAGAACAAAATTCCCTCTCAGAATTGACACAAAACCCTAACCCTAGAATCCCAAATCCGTTACCAAGCAGCAAAATCAAACCACCAAAAAGCAAAGATTTTTAACAAGCATCATACCACTGCTATCCGACATATAAGCCATCGAAAATTATCCTCAGCTCCACCCAAACCAGCTTCCCCAACTCGAAACCTAATCCCCAAATCGACCAATCCCAAAAGTCCCAAACCCTAGGCGGAAATCGACGAGCGGCGTCGACCCAGTGAAATCGATGATGGGAATTCCACAAAGACTCGATCTTTGACAAATTGGAGAGCGAATGCGGTTCAATTTTGGGTGAAAACAATGGTTTGAAGGGCGAATTGGGGGCGAAATTGATTCGATTTCGAGTGGTTTTCTGGGTGTTTGAAACGAGATAGGAATCTTGGTGAGGGGTCGAAAAGGGCTCGCGGACTTGAAATATTTTTCTATTTGGTTATTGAAATTTGTGTATAATTTTTTGAGATCCGCCGCCGGAGAAGTGGATGATTCCGGCTAAGTTTGGGGATTAGGGTGGCGGTGAAGTGAGAGTTGGCTCATTGTACTTGTGTGGTTAATACTTTGACCGATAATAGAAGTAACACTTTAAAAAGTGTTTGCATCTATAGTACTTTCAAAGTTCAATAACATATCCCGAATAAATTTGATATATTGACTACTTAAATAACAGAATATGCAAAAATAAAGTGGATGTCGAGTTTCTTTTTATAAACGATTGTTGTTAATAACATGATTGATAATTGAAAATAAGTTATAAGTTGTATAACGTAATGAAACTGATAAACTCATCTCATTATCATTTCTACTCCCTTCATCTCATATTAATTGTTACGTGGGGATCTGACACGAAAATTTAAAAAAATATTAAATTTATATGTATTAGAGGAATTAGTGGAGGCAGATGGTTAGTGGCACACAGTTGAACAATGTGCCACCACACCTGGGTTTTATTGGTCTTACTTCAAGGATCTCATTACTTCAAGGCTCTCATTAGGGATACGTTTTATTTTATTTTCTTGAGAGATCAAAAAGAGTAAGAGTTCAAGAATTTGTTGCAGGGTGACATGATAATTTATGAGTATGCCTCATAATTCAATTTCTGTTACGATTTATGCCACCATATTATCAGGATGATAGAGTAAAACAGAAACAGTTTATAGAGGGCCTCAATTGATGGTAAAGGACAAAGATGAAAGGTCAGAAACACGTTTGCTATCAAGACCTTTATGATTGTGCTGTCAATTTGAAGCGACTTATAATGCTAAAGACGAGAGTCTTGGTCACCGGAAGAGGAAAAGAAGTGACAGACAATCGGACGATGAGTTCTTCCATGGGGTGGTAGCAGCTCAAACTTTCACATGATCCCCCGGGAGACCACGCCGATAGTGAAGCAGACCAAGGGAAATAAGCGATGGGAGGTATGACACAAGACAACGTGGAATAAACCGTCTTCCATTTGTGTGAACCTATTAGAAATCAAAAGAAGTAGAGTAGAGAACAATAAAGATGCAAAGATACTATTTTTACGTGAAAAACCCCTCGATGTGAGGAGTAAAAAACCACGAGGCCGAACCGCACTCAAAACTTCACTATCAATGAAATAATTGGTACACAAGGTCCTCTTTAGATAACACTAGAGGTAATCAATAACAACAAACAATCTCGTAGCCCAAATCAAACCAATCAAAGAAAACAACCGAACACGTTTTGGTTTCTCCAGTCAATTTCGGATTGCGATAACTCAGCCAATATAACTTCAAACGAAGCACTATTGATTTCTAATCAAAGGTTGATGAGTTACAAACGCGCTCACCAAATTTCACGATAATTTGACACTGTTTCAACCTCCGTCCGACCGTTGAAAGTTGGATGCTGCAACCAAAAAAGTACACACAACTCTGTTGATGCACTTAGCTGGACTGATTCTATTTCCTCCCTGTTCTGCAGCGAATTTGCTGCTTTGCTACTGATCAAGTAATCCTCTTGGTTGGATGAAATCGATCAACCAAGGCTGTGGAAGCTAATTTCCTTTTCCCTGATCTCACGCACGGTCGAAATCCAAAAAATCAAAATCCCCAAAAATATCTCCTATTCATATTTTTTATGCATGAATAAATCAACCTAATAAAATTAAGATTCTTTCATATAATAAAACATGAACTTATCTCATCGGGTTTCTCCACAAGGAGTGAACCCGCCCCAACAATAAGTTTAACAGACAGGTCAGATAGTTCCTCAGCTCACATACTAGTTGGGGTAGAAATCAGCTACCAGGCTCTGGAACTCAGAATGAGCCCCAAAGCAATCTAAAATGCTACAAGTGTAGAAAATCTAGGCATTTTGCTACAAATTGCCGAAAGTTTGTCACCAAGTGTTACACTTGCGGGAAACGCGGGTACAAAAGTTCCAATTGTTAACAGAAAACTAATGCTCGATGAGACACTCAAGGTCACTAGGTAACAACTTCAAACTTACTTCGTACTTCTTTTGTTTGTTAATTTGACAATGACTAACACGACTGTAGCTGAAATGCGTTAGTTTGAGTGGTAACCTTGTTTCGTTGGTAAGAACTTTGTTATTATGCATTAGTTATTTTGAGTTTAGAATGCAAACAATGGTAGATTTGCATGTCATGAAGAGAGCGCAAAAGTAGACTTTCTGATTACATTAAGATGTAATACCCATAAATTTTTCTATTTATTTTTCATATTTGTTGGGTATTAAAAATATGTATAATACATATATGATGAATACGCAAATAAAATTTATGAATAATGAACGTTATATCGTTGAAAATAAGTGCGCGATGGGGCTACAAATTTAACCCTAAAAATATTCGAACGTAATATTCAACCCAAGGTGATTTTCTTGCAAGTGTTTGCATAACTTTAAGCTTGATTTCTCATACTGTTAAAAATCTATTATCATGTTTAATTCAATTTAAAAGTGCCTCTTCTCTTGGTAAATAATTTCTTGGCTCGTTTCATCTTTCTTGACGATCTCATTGAATTTAAAATATATCTTACATATCAATCTCTTTTGTAATCTACGCATGGTGATTGAATTTTTTCTTACTCAAGAACCTACTCTAATTTTCTCATCGATTTTCCTTATTGTTATTATATGTTTCTTACTATTTCATTAGAAACTCTGGCACAATTCTTTGCTCATCAATGGTCAAATTCGTATGCTATTTGTAAAATTGCTCATAGTTCTATTACTACTTGTTTTAGATTTTTGATGCTAAACGAATTATAAGTTTCTTACTTTTCGTAGAGGAATTGCTATTTTTGTTGAACTCAAATCAGTTTTAGTATGAATTTTCGTGAAAAGTTAACAATTTTGAGCATGCGGTTGCATGCAGTTTAGGTCAAAAGAATTAGTTTGTATTAAACATGGTTCTTTGCTGTTTGAATTCATAATAATAATAAAAAAAAACCAATGTATAGTATTGTTGGCTTTTATTTTTGACAGCTGATCATTTCCATTGATTTCATTGGTTCTTTGACACACCTTGTTGTTGGAAGGGATAATTGATTCTTCTTGGTTTATAACGTTTTATATTTGAATATAATGTGTCAAACTGATTGATATTTTATATCGAGAGGATGATTGTTCTCAGAGTTTTGACTATAAATTATAACTTGTCAGAAACTTACTTTATATAAATATTCGTGGTTTTATATTCTTTGTTGAAAGATGGTACAATTATATTAGCATACAAATAATTTGATGGTTATAGTTATTTAGAATCTGTTTTATAAGCGTAAAAGATACTTTGAGAGCCGGAACACGACGCCTCGAAGCCATCTCGCACCACCACCACGATCCACCTCGTCCGGCAACAAATCCGGCCACCAGCTTCTCCCCCACACCGCCAGTCGCTTGGCCGGAGCTTGCCAACGCCGGAGACAACCAAAAACATCCCCGGAAACCCTCCCCATCGGCTCACACCTTGCTCCGCCACCACCAAACCGCCACGATTCCGGCTGCCAAGCAGTCGTCAGACCACCAGCAGAAAGGAGGAGACGACCAGCGGCAGGCTCAGCGACGACCACCAGGCCCGACAGCGGCCCGACGTCGTCTTCACACAGCATTGGCCCGACCCCTGCCTGATAGCAGCCGCACGGCCCGAAGTTGGCCTGAGATCGACTGTGCGGCGACACGAAAGCCCGATAGGCCCGGTAGCGACCCGACAGGCCCGACAGTGGTGTTCTTGGTTCTCCTCATTTCGCGTGGTTGGAATAGCTCATCGGGGAAGTAATCTCCGCTAAGCCTTGAATACCCATGAAATGTTTGATTGATTGTGGGATTGTGATGTGTGGTTGTTGACGTGATACCGTTAGGTTGACGAGGATGCAATTCAATGTTTGTATTGCTCTTGATTGTAGGTTGTGGTGGATGTGAATTGCATGATGATTTCAAGGAGGGTGTGTGGTGATGCCGATGGGCATATGTGTGTTTGTGTAGGGCTAGTTCGTCGGGATGACAACGATGTCAGGTTCAGGTTTATGTACATGAGGGGACTTGGGTATGAAAATGTATTAAGGGGATGATATGGATATGTTAGGATGCTATCATACTATGGAGTGATATGGTATGAAGAGGTTAGGATGTCTCGGGTTGTTCTTTGATAATGTGTTGGGCTTAATGCGTGGTTATCATGATTGTATCGTTGTGTTGGCGATGTCCTTAAGTTTAAGTTTAGGACGTGTAAGCATGTCAACAATAATGTCGTGATGGTTATAGATTAGGTTGGGATGTCACGGGTTGTATTTTCATGGATGAGCGTGACTATGCTTGTTTATGCGTGTTTATGTGTGATTATGCGTCTTATTCATAGTTTATGTTTATTTGCGGGGTTTATGTCATAATGGTTATGATAACAAGCTTAGTGGGATGTTAAGATTATGTTTCTTGGGGGGATCGGGATAAATAAACTTATAGACATATGCCCTGGAACAAGGATAATTGTTTTATGCTATGGTGTTAGTATGTGGTTTGATCGGTGTGGGTTTGACGTGCATATGTTATATTCGGGTTTATTTCTGTGAGTTTATAACAAGGCATGATTGGAGTGAAACATATGTGCTATGTGTGGTCCCTTAACATGCCTTTTATGTTATGTGTTTCTTGGATACGTGTTATATTGTATGTATTGTATTATGCGGGGAATCAGGATTTAAAAGGGACACATTATACATATATTATACTCAGACAACCATCTAAGGGGGGATGTTATCGAATGATTGAATTAACGAATAAAAAACAACAACATTAATGGAACCCAATAATAATGAACAAAACTGGATAAACTACCATGAGGATGACATATATTCGATACAGCTAAGACCGTTGATCTATTCGAAATGTGAAAGAGAAATATTATGATGAACATAAAGTTTCATAATAATGACCTTGCGTCGGGTAAAGTTGAGCCGTGTGTCTCTTCTTGGATCCAATTAAGATCGTGTTTGTCATCCTTGAGGTACTTGTTGGGGGGAATGAGGGTGGTCATCTTGGACGTCAAGCGGAAATGTCTAGAGTCATTGAACTCTATTGAATATTCGTTGATTGAGTCTCGTGACGGGCAAGTGGAGAAGGAACTAGCTAGGGAGGGAATAATAGCGTCTTGTTCCCTTCGCGTGCATGCAGCAACATTGAGGCCGCGGTGGCTGGGCGAACAGGCCAATTAGGTCTAGCTAACCTAATTGAACATGGTTAAAAAAAAAAAAAAGAATATGATTTGAACAGACTTGTCGCGTCAGCGATTGAATCCCCATTGTTATCAGCTTCGTGCCAAAGTTATTATCGGCATCGTGCCAGTGTTGTTGTTATCGATTTCGTGTCAGAGTCTGTCATATCTCCGAGTTTGTCATATCTTTCAGAGTTGATATATTGTAATCTTGTCAGGAACAAGCCAACTAATAAAAAGAATAGATACAAAAAGGTTATGACATTTATACGAATTGATATGACATATATACGATATGATATATATATTGTTTGGCTAATATGGCCTAAGTACATATTTTCTTTCACTTACTTCCTTTCGGGGTTCCTTCAGGCATTTTTTGCGATCTGCCATAGTCGGTGAAAAATGTCCTGAAAATTGAATTCATCACCTTAGGTTGCTGAGTTTTTTGCTCGCGGATTATGGGTTTAATTTTCAAGTTGAGACAGACGTGGGAATGGAGCGTCGTAGAGCGATGAATCATGCATGTAGATAGCTTGATATATTTTGGATCAATGTAATATTCAGACTTGTAATATTCTGATTACTGTAAGATAATTTGGAATTGTAATTATATAGTTGTAAATTATGTATTTCTGTTGTACAAGTAGTTCCTCAACTTCTATACCTAAAACCCGTTTGCGTTATTTGACCTTGTTATAGACTGAATCTGTAGCGACATAACGTCACGTGTCAGCTAAGTTGGATTTCGGGACGTTATAATAACAGATAATATCTTTATTTGTATATTCTAATATTAGCCGTACGATTAAGCCTAGGAATAAACGTTGGAGATTAAATCGTCTACGTTACAAGTCTAGTGTTTTTTTATATATAATAACTTGGAGGGAGCAGTCCTAGTATTCCAAATTAATTATTTTGGTTGTTTTGGTTTAAGCCTAATGAGAGATTTCGGTGGAGATTTGTACTTTGTGATTGGGTCAGTGTTTTCTTACTCGATTTCTCTTTGTTGCATGTGGTTTTTGTTGTAATAATCGTCGATCTGTGTTGGGTGTCTCTATTTTTTTGTGAGGGTTTTGAGTTGATTGTTGCCGTCGTATCCATGTGGTCCCGTGTGTGAGATGAAGACTATTTGTGGTTGAAGCATGTGGATTGTGGTTGGATTATGACTTTGTGGATTGGGTTGATTGTCGAATCTAATATCTGAATGAAGGCTTGGTTGTTTTAGTTGTTGTTTGGTTGAGTGTTGGATCA
>JAOVYX010002972.1:0-11326 GCA_035668315.1 Drosera spatulata
TCATATTACATTTAGAAGAGTTGGCTGCGGACCAACACAGGCTTGTACATGAAAAATT
This sequence comes from Drosera spatulata, assembly GCA_035668315.1. Classification (NCBI taxonomy): domain Eukaryota; kingdom Viridiplantae; phylum Streptophyta; class Magnoliopsida; order Caryophyllales; family Droseraceae; genus Drosera; species Drosera spatulata. Next base: position 59 of record JAOVYX010002972.1, read on the forward strand.
GTTGCTTTTGAAATCAAGGCCAACAAGCTGTTCTATAGTCTTGAGGTGAACTCTTAAGCTGTTCTATTTCTTGGATTTTTTCCTTCTTTCTTTCCTTCTTTCTTTCCTTCCTTCTTTCTTTCTTTCTTTCTTTCTTTCTTTCTTTTTTCGCTTCTTCAACCAACCATTGCATGTTTTTAGCTCTAGGATTTGCTTCTCCTGCTGAATATTTGGATTGCTTCAGTTCTTTTCAAGATCCTGATTTTTCTTTTCATATGTGCAATGAACGCATGACGAGCGCCTGTATATTTTTTGTCCCTATATTGGGCTGTACGTGAACATTGTTTGCTTTGCATTGTGATCCTTGAGTTCCCTGAGGTCGATATTAGTAGAGCCAATTCTTTTTCAGTAGACTCTTCTTTGCTTCAGTATTCATAGACAGCTGTATCCTTTCTTCATTTGGCGAAGCCAAAGAATTTGAATGTCATCACGTGTGTTTAGGATGATATTTGTATGATTTATACTTGTGTTTATCTTCTTTTTTACGTCGTTTGTTGTATATTTCACATTATTTAGATTAAAAATGCTTATCGTTGAGCTTGTTGACATATTTTTATATTTGCTTATGTTAGGAAAGCATAAAGGAAGAAAAGACGATCGTAACGCAACGAAAACGAAAGCAAACGGAATCCGTAGTGCAAAGATATAGCCCCATCAAGTAACCTGGTTTTTTACTAAGCACCCGGACGCAGTGCAATGTGACAGGATTCTCGGACGGATCGGCGTGGATTTCCTCTCTCAATTGGTTTAGAGTTTTTTTTACTTGTTTTGTCATTTGTATCACAGGATGATTTGTATGCACGCTACGTGTTTGATAGATTGTCTTGCTCGTTGAATCATGTGCTAAACCTCGATTTAGGGTTATGATGTAGTTGAGTGATTGTGTCGATGCCACTTTGAGTCATTTACCTAGTCTTTGATTGTTGTATGGTTATGATTTGTGTTTGTGTTTAATGCTGACATGTCTTGATTTCGAGAGGAGATTTTTGTGTCAAGTTCCGGTCATATATCCACACGTTCAATGCGAGAGCGAAAGATCATTTGTATGACGTTTGATATTACATTAGTAATTTCTAAGACATGATGGCCTCTCACCAAGAGGTGTCAAAGATGGCGTTTAGTTTAACGTAATTTAGGGATCGAGAGAGTTTAATTTACAATTTAGGGAATCCAATCTATAACTAAGATTCATGAATGACTAGATAATATGACATAATGACTAGATCAATCGAAAAACGAAATCATTAACCGTACCTCATCACATACACAAAATTTGCTTCTTTACATCATTACGTGTGTTTGATCCTTAGTCGTTTAGTTTAGTCACATCACTAGCTTTTACTTAACGAAACCTTCACTTTTCGATCGTTTGACCCAAGGAAAACTAATAACATTTGGATCGCTGGAGTTAAGCCCTTGTAGGACGATAACTCTTATATTAATGTTATTACTTGCAATCGACATGTACATTTACGTTAATTCGCGATATATTACATCGCAAACAACGTGAAGTCCATATCCGACAGTAATGAATGATTGGACTTTGATAAGAGAAGTCCTGATTTCTACTCTGAACATGTAGAACAACTAGTTTGGCCAAGATCTACATATCTGATCTCGTGTGTCTTTGCCTTCTAATCTATTCCTATTTCGCAATATCGCTGCATTTAAAACCGTGTCTCACTGTTTCTCATTGCGCTAGGGCTTAAAAGAAGTGCACCTTGACAAGCAGAGAAGTCCAGATCATGCAGTCCTTCCTTGATCCCCTTTTCATCAATCCTCCTGAAGATATGGTGCCATCGCGCAGACAGGAAACAAAATCGATTCAGTTTCTTCTGTAATTTGGTTAACAACTGTAGAAACTGTTGTCCCAAACGATTGACGTCTAAGGTATCGCCAAGATGCCTCGTTTGTTTCTTTTCGCTCTTGTCTAACAGGTTATAAACGATCAAAAGTAGAAATTTTGGCTTTCCAGCCTGTTTCGACTTGTTCTTTTGTAATCGAGATGTACTTGTTGAATACTCTTAGTGCAAGAGAAATACTATTGTTAGATTTGAGCTCCTGCTCTGCACTCATGAATTTATGCTTTTCTTCAGCCCTGAGAATGCCCCGTCAAAAAATGTCCCAGGATTTCTTTAAGAAAATGGTTTAGCAAGGTTTTCGCTGTTGACTCCTGAGAACACGCGTTAGTCGTTGGGTCTCTCCCTATAACGTCGTCATGCTGCCACGAAGAAAATCAGCCATGTACCTGGTACACGCAATCGGCAATCCTTCATAGAGTCGTTTGCATTCTATATCTCTAAACACATCTATTCTTATATTTTAGTTGATGTATAATAGACGGATGATGATAGCCAACCAACGTTGGATATAACCAACTCCATTTTAAAAAAAAAACGGAGGAAATTTGAAAATTTTATAACTCCTCCAGGAAAAAAAAAAAAGGATGAACCATTTTCAAAATTTTGAATCGTTCGTAGAAATAAACTAGTTATAAAATTTTTAAATTTCGTCCAATTCATTTTTAGGTTTAGCCAATGTTAGTGTGTTATTATCAATCATAATAGACCCATTTAAATTTAGATGTCTCTTGACATACAGTATATCAAGCAAAACTACAATAATTGAGATTAAAATAATAAAGATGAAAAATTGAGATAAAATTATTACTCCCTCGGTCCCAAATTTATTGAAACGTTTTGATTCGACACGAGAATTTATACGAGTATTGAATTTATGTGGATTTAAATGAATAAAGAATATTCTTTTGATGGTAGTAAGGTTTACTATAACACTTGTGAAAAGAGATAATGGATGTATTATAACAGATAAAATTGATTCGATTTTTTATATTAAAAGATTATCAAAATAAAAAAGATTACATTTTTTGTTGAGACTTACCAGATAAAAAAACATTTATATTAATATAAAACGAAATAAATATATTTTAATCTTAAACATTCATTTTTATTTTTAAACCTTAGTTATAACATTATCACACACGTTATGGATTACTGGATTTGTATGCTATGAGGTGCGTGAGCTTGAGCTTATGCTCACGAATTGCAAGGTGGATATGTTACCTCATTGTCTGTTTAATTCTCCCACTCTGGTGGTGCTGAAACGGGGTTTTTAGTTGACTCCTGTCAATTCTAAGAATTCCCATGTTGGTTTTCCTTACTTGTTTGAGGGAGCTCCATCTCGAGGGAGTTCAAGTCCCAGGTAGTTATTCTTTTAGTAGGGTCTTCTGGGGTTGTCCTTTGCTCGAAGATTTTTACTTAGTGGACTGTAAATATGAGGAAAGGGTTGAAGAATACCAGATTTCTACCCCTATGCTAAAGACATATACAATTAAGAGGCGCGTTCCGAGCCGCTGTGATGACAAATACTTTGACTTGTCTATGGTAAGGATCGACGCAAAGAGTTTGGTATACTTTAACTGCCATGGCAACATGGAGGAAGTCTATTGCATTGAAAATGCAAATGCTGTGGTAGAAGCAGTGCTACATGTTGATGAAGTGTGCGATTGCACTTTTGCACACATTTTACCTGATTTTTCTAGTGTGAAGATCCTTCATCTTAGTGGTCTTATCCTTGAGGTATGCTTTTATATCTTTGTCTTGTATTGGTTTTAATATAGACAAGGTAATCACTACTTACATTTTGGGACACTAGGTACTCGAAGAGGAATTTTGTTATCGGATTGGGGAGCTGATGATGTTTCCCAACCTATTGCGGGTCTACTTCAGTTTTCGGAATGTGCGGGGTGGGAGTTTCTTCCAACTTTGCTGAGAAGCTCGCCCTTGCTTGAAACTCTTATCATTTCCGTGAGCTCCTTGTTTTTCTTTTTCGTTTTTTAAAGCTACTGGCAATACTATTATTGCCTGAAACTTTTAGTCTCCGGACCGTTGTTTTCTTCCCTGATTTCGATATGTTGTTTTCTTGCAGGAACAAGAAGATTATTGTTGAAGGCACAAGGATTTGCATCCTAAAGAAGCATTACCTTCCCTTACGTCACACCTCAGGGTGATGAAGTAGGATCTTATAGAGGCCAAGCATGAGAACTGGAAATGGTTGACTATCTCTTCGAGAATGCAAAAGCTTTGAAACAGCTCATATTACATATTGATGGGATGTCTGTGGACCAAAAAGCACTTGTACATGAGAAACTGCTGCTTTTCGTATCAAGGCTGAAAAGCTGTTCTATTGTCTTAAGGTGAACTCTCGCATCACGAACTTATTAATTGTTGGTTTGTTTACCTTGTCTTGCATGTTTTGAACTCTTTAGATTCGCCTTGTCCGGATATTTTGCAGCTGTGTTGGTATTACTTCAGTTCTTTTAAAGATAATGAATTTTTTATGAGTTGTGAGCAACAGATGCAAGACGAGTGCATTTCGTTGTGAGTCTATCTTGTGCATTATAGATAGGGACACTGTAACGCCCCAAGATTTCATCGGCATTTTACATTTTGACCTTGTTAAATACTAAACCAGGTTCTGTCCTGGCTATCCTGTATTCGGGGAATTCAAGCTTTACCTTTTGTTTTCCTTTACTGGCTTTTTGGAGTAAAAACATTTTCTTTCCGGTCTTTATGTCGTCGAATTTCAGGAAACTGGAATTGGGAGAGCTAATTGCTTTATAATTTCGGGGAACTCCTTTGCATTTTCTTTCACTGTAAACTGTTGCGCAAAATCATTAATGTGGAACTCTCAACACATGAATGAGTGCGGTCACATCGATCGATCAAATTATTTAGTTGGTTAAAAGGTCCCCTAAGAATCTGATCTTGTGTGTTGTGGTTGACTATATGGTTCTCACTGATCTTGTTCTTCTGCAATTATATCTAATTAGCATTAGCACTGTATTTGAAAACTGTTTTTAACCTTTTTCTCCGTGCTCTAGGGCTTGAACGAGGAGCTTTGAGATGAAAAGATGGGTGCCCGGATCGTGCAGCCTCTCCTTCCATGTTCTTCAATCCTCAAGCTCCAGGTGCTCAAAGTGACGATTCATCCATCGAGGACTAGAATGATTCAGTATTTTCTGTAAAATAGTACTAGTAAACAACTACAGAAGCTGTTGTCTCGAAGAAGTTGATGATCTCGCCAAGTCGCCTAGTTTGTATTTTTTGTTCTTGTGTAACAGGTTATAAATGGCGTTAGTGAAATTTCTGGCTGCTCAGCCTGTTTTGACTTCATCCACAATAGAGATTGTCGTGTTTCTTGAATACTCTTATTTTACGAGATAAAGATGTGTAGGTACATTGGTACTATATTATATATATATATATATATATTATTTTATTTTCTAAAAAGTATCATGTCTTTATATATATTTATAGAATTACTATTAGGTGATTGTGTGCTTAAATAAAATAATTTTTTCAATTCAATGTCAATTGGCATATTAGTTTTTATTTTCAATGACAATTTAATCAATTTAAATTTTTAAGTAGTGATTTTAACAATGATTTTTACACATAACTTTAAAGATATTGTGATTTATTCATAAAAGGTTTGAGTCAAGTCAAATCTAAACCTAATTATTTATGAAATAAACTTGACAAGATCGACTCGATTATCCTCAAAACAAGCTTGAATTCAAACCCAGGCCTAATCAAATCCTAAATGAAACGAACCCTAGCTATCACCAACTCGGTTTGGCGGATTCTTCCTCATTTGCTTCGAAGTTGTGATTTTTGCTTTCAAACAATTCAAATACGTAATTTAAATTATTATTATTGTTTTTATGATAATTTTTCAAAAAATGATATTTGATGATCTCGTAATACAAATCAAATTTTGTCTCGATAGATATATTTCTTAAATTGTTATAAATAATTGTAAACGAAAAAACATATTTTTGAGTCTCTCAATCATGAAAACTCATGAAGTGAAGCTCGAGTGCTAAACCATGACTGCAATGGTGTGAAAAAATAACCTCGAATTATGAAGAAACCCAAGCTCAAACTCATCAGTAGAAGGCTTCCATTGAGAGGCTCAATTCATTCTTCTGTACTCGATATAACGTCCTGGTTGCATTGATGAATGAAAAAGAGGGCCCACTTCAAATACATAAATTGGCGGAACACCCAATGCGTATTTTGATTTCCAAATTCACTAAGCCTCTCTAAAATTATCATGTAGCCTGTTTTTTTGGAGTTTGAGGTTGGTGAACCATTATAAATGTTCATGAGGCATGAGCTTTTGAGAGTCTCAAAGCCAAATTATGTCGGTGGAGTTCCAGTTAAAGATTCATTAAATTTTGAGTGAGTTCCATGCGCACCATCGTGGAAAGAATATGGTTTTTGAACTTCTAAAATCAGAGTTTTGCAGGATATAGAGTGCGGAAATTCCACCATCGTGGATGCTTTAGTACCTACGAGTCCAAATCTCTCAGTTTCTGTGACTTCTGTCAACTGTATGATAATTAATTATATATTTATTTCATTCTAATTTAATTATAATATTTTTTTAATTAATTTTAATATAAATATAATATTTTTTTATTTGATAATTAATTTACATTAATATAATCGAACTATCTCACCATTTTCTTTCTCCTCCACTCTTATTCTCTCGCCTAAATTTCACTTATATCCTATTATTATTAAAAAAATACTCTTTTTTTTTATCAAATTCCATACAAATTCAACAGACACACTTTAAATATCGTGTTGGATCAAACCGTTATAATTAAATTGGGACGGAGATAATATGATATATCATTGTATGTTTCAATATACCGTTTTCAATGTCCTATGCCAATTATATAATTATTATACTCCCTTCGTTTCAAAATATAGGTAACGATATGATCCGATATTCGAATTTAAATGTATATTGAATTTGAGTGGAATTTGATGAAGAAAAAATATTTTTTGATGATAATGGGGTTTAGTGTAACAGTTATGCGAGAAAATAATGAGTGTATTGTAATAGATGATGATTATTTTGATATTTTTTATGTAAAAATGTTACTAAATATGATATGTTGCATATATTTTGGAATGGTCCAAACAAACAAGTGTTGTTTATATTATGAAAAGGACGGAATATTGAGTACATTGATATGAGAAACTAAAAGGAATTGGTGGATAAGTGATTAGTCACATATAAAATTATTTGTGGTTAAATCGTTGGATTCGAATCAAGATTTGAGATTAAAAACACATTTCTCTCCTCAATCAATATTAAAATGTGAGGTTTTAATCACAGACACATAATTTTTAAATTAAATGGTTTAACCATATATAATTTTATACTCCTTCCGTTTCAAAATATATATAACGGTTCAATCTGACACGAAAATTTATGTGTGTTAAATTTGTATGAAATTTAATGAAAAAAGAATATCTTTTTTTAGTGATATTAGGGTATAATACAATAGTTGCGAGAGGAGATAATGATGTACTGTAATAGATGATGATTGTTTTGGTATTTTGTTATGTGAAAAGATTACTAAATTTTTGTATGTTACATATAGTATGGGATAGTCCAAATAGACAAGTGTTACTTATATTATGAACGAAGGGAGTGTGTTGTTAGTAAAAAATCCACTTACAGTCTGGCTCATATATAATACTCTTTCTGTCCCATAAAACACTCTTTCTGTTTCATAATAATTATAATATTTATCTTTTTTTGATATCTCATAATACTTATAACACTATCATATTCGAAAAACTTTTATCTAAAAATATATAAAATCAATCAAACTCAGCTACATTACACTCATTATCTTTTCTCACAACTGTTACAGTAAATCCCACTATCACTAAAAAAATATTCTTTCTTCATCAAATTTCATAAAAAATTCAACATGCATAAAATTCTGTGTCGATCAATTTATTATATTTATTATAAGATGGAGAGAGTGGTATATTCTCAAAAATGCACTATTTAACCCATATTTTCATGAATTTTTTTTATATCTAACATATTCGATCATTTTGCAACAATCATTATATGAAAATACTTATCATAATTTATATTATAAATTATTATATGATAAATTTATATATAATAATATGAAATAATTGATATCAACGGAAGTTTGACTCAATTGACACGAAATCAAAGTTTTGCATTGGGATAGGGGGAGTACTATAAGTCTCTAGGTAACACTTTATTCTTCTTCCCTCTTTGCTTCGCCTCTTCATTGCATGACGACATATTGATTAATTGATCAACTCGATCAAATTCTTCGTCAAAATCGTGTTCATCATCTTCAACTGACCTCACTGCCTCACTGATCCTCTCAGATTTTCGCAATTCCTGACTCTCTTTGGTGCCCTACACTCTTCAAATTGATCTTAGGTAATTTAACCATCGATTTCCTCGTTGTTGTCTTCAATCACCGATTCACGTGTTCAAAACCCTAGAGTTTTGGGTTCGAAATTATTGGGATAATCTCCTTGAGACTTTGACCCATTAGTGTGGAATTTAAATTAGCAATGGAAAAAGAAAAACCATTGAAGGGTTTGGGTGAATCCGTCCTCATTTACTCTAAGGTTGTGATTTTTGCTTTCAGAAATTTAGGGTAGGAAAATATTGGAAATTTGGAATTTATGATGATGGGTTGTGTTGATGAGTATATTTTTGCGGGTTGTGCTTACTCTTCCTAGCAAGCATGAGAAAGGTTTCTGTTTTTTTTCTACGTAGAAATTGCTTGAATCCTCAAATTTTGTTTTCGAGATTTAGGTTTTGATTTCGATTTAGAATTCTTGTTTGGGAGCTTTTTGTGAGTGGATTAGTGCTATCTTGATGCTCATTATGTTTTGTTACGTGGGCAGTCAGCGAAATTTGAAGATGGAGGACATTTTTGTGGCAATTCTGTCTATGCTTCTTGTCCTTGCCTTGGTTCCACTGTACATATGGAAGCGGCGGCAGCAGTCTAAGTCATCTGCCGAGCATCGAGAAGAACCACAGGTTGTTGATTCTCTCTGGAAGTTATCACATCCAAGTTATCTTTTTGGCTTGAATGTGATATATTATTGAGAACTACATCATGAATGGGAATTGATGATTGTATCCAAATGTGGGTTGTGTATATTAGTTCCCAAAACTTGAGCTCATATTGGCATCATAATTTTGTTGCTAGTTTTGGAAGGAGTTCGATTGTTTTCTGTGTTTGTGCAGTTGGCTGTGAAAATTTCTTAATGCTGCTGTTCGTTGCAGGCTCCTGTTAGGGAAAACATTGTGCGTGCCACGGGGTCCCACCGTATGCGTCGCAGAAATGCTGCAGGTGCTAGCACTTCTACAGCTCCTGCTACAGTCGAAGGTCAGAATCTTTTTCATTTCTGCAATATAGCGCGAACAGGGCTGCTTTTACGACTGAGTGTTAGTATCGATCTGTTGATAGGGTGAAAATAACTGTATCGGGCTGCTTTTACAACTGAGTGTTAGTATCATCTCTAATTGAGTGACCTCTGATGAGATCCACCTTCTATTGGACGGAGTTTGATTGATCTCTAACCAAGTCTCTCCACATCATGTTCATGAACAAGGAAGGCAAACTTTCTTGTTAATTTTGCAAACAGTGATGCTTATGGCTATACACAATGATTGACACAAGAACTAAGAAATATCATTACATAATAAGGGCATCCAGAAGCAGGGATCATATCAAGTTCTAACAAATCCTTTTGCCCAAATTGTTTTATACTCGAAATAAGTGTGACTCCCTGAGAATTGGTACTGCACCTTCTCTGTTTAATTTGCTGGGTACATCCAGACCGCGTATGCCATTCAGACAATCCAAATTTAGGGAACAAAATTGTCCTGTTTCTTTTGTTCTCTTTGTCAGATATGATCAGCCATGCAGCAGTTATGTGCATGCTGAACTTAAGTATGAAGGATACACTTTTGTAATGCAGAGGTTGTCGGAGAGAGTGATGAGGAGGCTGATGATGATCAGAATGAGGGTGGAAGATTATCGAAGAAAGAAAAGAAAAGGCAAGAAAGGGAGGTACAAAGGCAGGTAAAAGCCTCCCAAAATTAATTTTGTTTCAAATGATAACTTTAAAATTTTCCTTGTCAATATCATATAAATGTTTCCGCATCTGTTGGCATATGTTTACGATTTTATTTTCTCATTCGTAAATTGTCATATATGAACCTACATTTTGGATTCTGCACAGCTTTGATGTACTTGTTCTGTTTCGTAATTATGTGGCCGTTTCGTAAGGCTGAACAAGCTGCTCGTGAGTCTAAACAAACAAAGCAAGACTGGTATGCAGAAAGGCGAAGGAAGAGAGATGAAGAACGTGAAGAGCAAGACCGTCGGCTTGTAAGTAGATCGAGAACAACATGTTCATTTTAGTCCTCTCTATTGGGTTGTTCTGTCTGTGAATACCTCCTCTGTTATTTACATAGGAAGAAGAAGCAAAAGCACGGCAAGCAAAGGAAGAGGAAGCTAATGCGTTGGAGTTTGAGAAGTGGAAAGGGGAGTTTTCAGTGGATGCTGAAGGCACTACAGAAAACGAAGTGCAAGAGAATCAGGATTTGGTTTCTGATTTTGTTGAATACATTAAGGTATACCCTAAATTGTCGCAATAATTTGCACTTAGCTGTTCCTGTTCTCAGGCTCTAAATTACTCTATTATCTACCTGGCCTGCTTAGGTATAGATTCATTATCTACTTGGCTTGATGGAAGTTATCTAACTCCACAGTCGTTTTGGACTAATCCCGTCATTTCAAAAAGATCATTTCTTAGGTGTGCGTCCGTGTATTGTGTATTTTTTTCTCTTCTTTGCCCTTTTCACAGGAGGACAAGTGTTAGGAAAGTACTAGGAGCAGGAGTATGAGCCTGCCCTCTTATCCCATTCAACAATTTTTCGTGTTCAAGCAGTTGATATCTTCCTTGTTTCTTTGCAGAAGCATAAATGTGTTCCTCTGGAAGACCTTGCTGCGGAATTCAGATTTCGTACTCAGGTACTCCTCCCTTGCACCATGATTTTTAGTTTCTTCTGTGCTCTTTTGTAAGCATTATTTTAGTTTGGGGGCGCCGAAATATTTGGTCTACTTCGCAAGGAATTGACTACTAGAGTTGCTGAAACTTAGAATATAAGTGACCGAGTTTCTTAAAGCGTATTCTGATTTGTATAAAGCGAGATATGTTTGTATCTGCTCTATAGCTGAACGTGTGTTCTGTTACGATTTAATTTTATTGTAGTAGATTGATCTGCTGTCTTACTCCCTAATCGTTTTCATCACTACAGGATTGTATC
>JAOVYX010002974.1:0-11324 GCA_035668315.1 Drosera spatulata
ACTTCCACTACTACATTTAACTCCATATTTATAGAGTGAAGTGGGATCTTATAAATATAAATTTGACGTGCTTGCGATGACACACATCACAAGGCTAAGAACATGTGTCTCTCCTTAAAAAACGAACATAACATACTTATTTACAGGAAAATATGAAAACCCTAAGAAATTTGGAGAAAATCGCGTCGAAATCCTGAAAACTCTTTCAGTTATAACGTCGTTAAGATCGTGACGGGCCTGGTCATGAGCGTGACCATCGGGTTGGCTCTTCTCTTGATGAAATCTAGAGGTTTTCATGATCATGACGGGCATGGTCATGATCGTGACCAAGAGTAAAATACCTCTGGATGATTTTTTGCTCTGGTAATGATCGTGATAGGTACTGCGACGAACGTGATACTCTGTAAAGTCACCAAAACAATCCGAAACAATCCCGAATTTCTTCATATGCATTAAGAACATCTTCATAACTCAAAATATCATCACGAACTTTATCGATTTGCATCCAAACTTCATCAAAATCTTCAAAATCTCTATAATCACTTCAAATCGCATATTTTTATATCATGGAATGCTAAAACCTCTCTTCATATGGCAATATCTGTATAAAAATCATATAAAGAACAGTACCAATATCCAAGTTACAAAACTAAACCAAAACAAAAAGAAACAAAACATATAAATACTAAACAAAGGAATTAGTCTAGAAAACTGTGAGTATATTTATGCTCATTAGCAATCCTTCTAGTTGTATAGAATATAGGATGAACAAAATAATAGAGTAGGAAATGTTCATGGTTAATTAGCAATCCTTCTTGTTGTAGTCTAGGAAGGTTGTAGCAAAGTAGCAGACGATCACAGTTGGAAGGGCAAATGTGAATCACCTAAATGCAGACTACTTCAGATGAGTAACAAGGATGAACATGGATAGAAAAAGACCACAAATCTATCAGGATCTAGGGTCAAAGTCTCAGGATCATGGCCAAGTCATAATTTAGCAGACTGGTGCAGTAGGGTTGGCTTACAGCAGAGATAGAAGCCTACCAGACTGGGAATACAGCAGAGCTGGTTGGTGTTTTGATAAGGATCTGGAAAACGGTCATATCAAAGATTTGAGGTTTGAAAATCTGTACGATGTTAAAGATTGTTGTGAGAAAGCCTGTCAACATCACTGAGGATTAATATTGGGGACAAACAGACAGCTGTCAACGTTGGAACAGTACAGTCACAGGTTGTAATTCCCTTAGCCTTATAAAAAGGGGATTGATTTAACTCTAAGACGATTCACGATGATTGTGAGATTCATGTGCAAACAGAAAACATTCTCAAGTTGATTTGCAATCGTTCTCAAGAGCTGTGATGAAGATTCAAAGAAGAAGTTCATGAGTCTACATCAAGAACACAAGCTGCAATAGAGTCTTTACAAGCTCTGTGCAACGATATAGGTTCTTGCCTTAGATAGTTTGTATACTTGTGATGTGTATGAAAACACACATCATTCCTTTTACTCTAAATGTTTGTTCTATGTCTCATGTATCGTCTATTTTGTGTTTTTAGCGTCTTTTTGTCTAGGAATATTGGTATTGCTGCGTTTTTATGTTTTTGGCAGATTGGTACGAAATTTGGAGTAGAACGAAATGAAGAAAGATGAAGAAGAATGACAAGTCATGAGCTCCAAGGCTTAAATTCACAAGTTTATCATCATTTCATGTGCTTCGAGAGCGACTAAGGCAAAGTTTCATGTCGACATGCTAGATTAGCGAGTTTTGGTGTGTTGTATAAGTTCATAGAATTTTTTGACGTTGTTTAGTATTTTTTATAATAGTTTTAGGCGATCAGCACACCTGTCCCGGCCACTACAGGCAGTGCCGCGGGCAGGGCTCATGGTCGTGGGCGCGACAGTCCATTTTGGCAGAATTCTGGATTTTTATGTGTCACGGGCGTGACACTTGCTAGGTCGTGGCCGCGACTGTCTCCCAGATGCAGAACATTAATTTCCATCTGTTGGACTAATATGAATTCGATCTATGCCTATAAATACACGTTGTTAGGGTTCTTCTAATCATCATTAAGCCACGGCAGGGGCGATCAGAGGAGGTGGAGACGCGAAGAGGAGAGGCTTTGGAGGGTTTTTGATCAACTTTTCAAGGAGAATAGATTAACAATTCATTGTATAACTTTGGACATCTGTTTGGAACACATCGTGTGTTGTAAAACCTTTGTTCTCGGATATTTACTCTCCTGCAGAATGTTTGTTTTTGATGCTATGACTACTTCCATGCCTAGTTTGATCAATATGCGTGAGTAGATCATTAGTAGGGATGCGTTGTTGAACTTTTGATGACCTTAGGTCATGAGATAAAGCTTATTTGACTAAAACCAGAGATGTTAATGATGAATATGTTGCATGAAATCTGCTAGAACTATTGCATAACATATGTTTATTAGATTGATCATCTAATATGCGTAGGTTAGAGCTATAAATCGCGCTAAGTGATTTATTCAGTGTCAAATTGATATAATATGATTCAAGTTAATTGTCATATATAATCAATGGTTTTATGTGCATGTGACATGATTAGTTTTAGTTAATTGCTATTCATGTTATGATGGTTTTTCCATGTTTTGAATCAACTCTTTTGATGAAACCATGTTTGAGCTAATTGAAATGGTTTTAATTATTGAGTTAGTTTGACTATCCGAGCTAATTAGAAGTTAGAAGTTAAGAAACGTAGTGAGTTAAGCCAAAACTCATTACAGCCATTCCATATTAATCATTACATCTGAAATTCAGAAACATCCGTGATTGATGTAGGTGACTCAAAAGGAATTCAACCATCATCCCTACATTTCTAACAACTTAAGGAAACTCCTCTATATCTTACCTCTATCTTAGTTTTTGTTCGATCTAGTTAGCTTAGTTTTAAGTTATCCTTTTAAACACTTGAAACACCCCCGAAAATTCTATCTTCACTCTTACCCCGCCTTATGATAGATATTACTCTGAGTTGAGTTTAGGTCGACACTCTCTGTTCCCTGTGGGATCGACCCCTGCTTCCATATCTACATCAGCATTTATAACGGGATAAAAACAAATTGGCAAGTTTTACGATGAACATGGAAGTCACCATAATTAGGTGACTTCGCATCAACTTGTAAGCAAAAAATAAAGAGATAGTAAACTCACCTCTTGGCTTGGCTACACTAGTCCCCAGATAAGAGTGGACTAAGCCTTCATTGATCATTGGACAATGATGGTCTAAACTATTATAAATCATTGTATCCTTTATTGCTTTTCATTTCATATCTTAGAATTGTTAGAATATAACTTGGGCAAAAGAGAGACAAGTCTAAGGACTCAAGTTTCGACTGCAGACTAGTTCCGTAAGTCTATAGCAAACCTAGTGCATACTAACCAAGACGAGGCTGCACTAAGTGTGAAAAAAGAAATTAGAATAGTCTATTCATCCCCCCCCCCTGGACTGTTCAGTGTAACTCTAAGAATTATAAGGTGGCATCATCATCTTAGATACATCACAATCGTGACCACTATGCTTCACTGGTTTGAAGCTTTCTTTCACGGCCGTGAAAACGCACGCTGGTTCGTCCTCGAATTTCTTTGTATTTCATGGCCTCCTTGACATCTTTCATAGCCATGAACACATCCATAACACATGTTTTCATCATCAAATGCTCCAAATACATTCGTTTAAGCTCAAACTCATCCTCCGATCTTCAAAATCATCGTTTCATGCATTGAACCTTCACACGAACGTTGTCAATCATCCTTAAAATGACATGCCATGGAAATATGAGCTCAAATGTCACCAAATAGCGATACCTACAAAACACAAAACACACTAGTACCACGTCCTTGACAATAAAAAAGTAACTAAACACAAAAAAACGACTAAAAAGACACTTAAACAAAGGAAACAACACACGAAAAACATGAGTGTTTGATGAGTGTTAATACACTCGTGTTTTATATATGTTTTTTTTTTTTAAAGAAGTTTTAATGATGTTAAACCTTTCATTTTTCTCATTTGAGTCTTTTATTTTGCATTCTTAGTTTAGTTTTAGTTTTGGAGCGTTGGTACTGTTGTTTGCATATATATTTTCGATGTAGAGAGAAGCTAATTTTGGTGATTCATGAAAATGGATGAAAGGCTTGACGATTGTGGTGATGAAGTGTGAAGATTTGATAATTGTTTAAGATGATTTGATGATTTCTGGTGATACTCACAAGTACTTCCTCCATCCTATATAAATTGCGACACAAAACTAAAAATGAACGTTCCACATAAATTATAATACTTCTATATAAGGAAACTTTAGGATGTTGAAATCTCCATAATACCCTTACTTTATATCACATCATCTTCTCTTTCATTACTTTTTCTCTGTCCACCAACTCACATTTTCTTCCCACACTCCCCAGGACAATAAGGTAAAATTATGTCAAGTCAATGAATTCCTTAATATTCGTATCAAGTCAACACATCGCAAATTCATCTAGACATAGGGAGTATTGAATAATGAGACTGATGTTCAAAGACGTATGGAGCTATTTTGGAGCTAAACCGACGCGCTTGATCCCATTTTGAGCATGGATAAACCATAAAAGTTAAACGACGCATAGATGATGATTTGAGGCCATTTTGAGGTTGAAAAAGATGTCATTTGAAGTTTTATATGATGATATAAAGGCTACATAAGGTTTACCATCGATCAAGACTGAGTTCAGAGCGAAAAAAAGTTATTTTTGAAGCACTGTAGGTGCATCACAATCGTGACAGCCCTCGCAACAATCGGATGGCTTTAGAATTTTTTTTCCAGAGCGTGATTTTATGAAGACCATGATGGTCACCGCCGTGATGCATATTATTTTACCAGATTTTTGCATTTTTCTACAATATTTTACTTAGTTTTTACTAGGTTTTGTGTTTTTCTATAAATATACAAGTTATTTATCAAATTAGGAAGGAATTTTTTGGATTTTTCATGGGATTTTGTGAAGACAAAAGTTCAGATTTGTTCTTCACACATCTCTACAGATTGGATTAAGGTGTATTCGCCATTGGATCTCATTGTTTTATCGTCGTCTTTTCATTCTGCTATCCTGTACATCTCTATCCTTTACTTTCTTCATTTATTATTGGCATGATTTGATGATGAACATGATATGATTCTACCTATGAGTGAGTAATACGATTAGTAGGGATATATTGATATACTTCAAGCGTAATAGGATCATGAGATGATGTAGATCACTATAATTAGATTTGTTTATGTTGAATGTTGCATAAAAACCGTTCTTAATCCTTTATATGTTAGGAAATCACTTATTTTGAGCACCTATTGATGTCATGACCCAGCTAAATTTTAAAAAACTGTCAACTCTTAAAAAAAAAAATTAAGTTTCAACATTTAAAAATGTGTGAGAGGGGCTGCAGCTTGCTGCAATTACTGTAGCCCTTAATTCCCCAATTGTCAATTATCAATGAACTTGTACAATTAACCTAAGCTATTTATTCCTAACATATCGATGAGCTTAAATTACCACTTTGGCATGCAATCAATCAATAACGTCATGACAATTAACTTAAATCATAAATTGTCCCAATTTAATCACTTAGCGCAATTAATAGCTAGGTTACGATATCAATAGGCCATCAAACTAATTGATTTAATAACATATTAATAACTACGTTCGGATTTCACGCGTCAATCATAATGTACGAATCTGGTTTCATTGATCTAATTCATCTAATGATCCATATTAGCTAAAGCTTCATTAATCTATCCCTAAACTGCGTTTACTCACTCATGATCATAATCGTCATCACATTCATCATCACAAAAAACATCATCACATCAATAAATTGAAATGAATTAGAGAAAGAAGGATAATACAGTATTGTAAATGAAGATCTGATGATGAATTATTGATATCCAAAACCCTACACTAAGATCCAATCTCCAAAGCGAAAAAAGAAATTATATAAACCTAACTAGGGTTTTAAGAGAAAATAAAAGAAAAACTCTGGAAACGAACGCTAGATGACTCTCTGAAACAAAGAAAATACACGGATATTTATAGAGAAACCCAAAACGCATTCGAAATTCAAACGAAAACAGCAAAAATAACAAACTTTGACTCCTGTAACGACCGTTACAAGGCCTATAATGGTCATTACCGGCTTGGGCTTCAACAAAATCTTTAACTTTTTAAACTTTAACGGCCGTTGCCATAACATGTAATGGTCGTTACACCGGTTCAACGCTCCAGAACTGAATTCCAAGCTTGTAATGGGCGTTACACTACAGAACAAGTCGTTATAGCTCTAAAATGTACCCATTTGACATCAAAACATCACTAAACTACAACGAACACGTCCACAAATGTTTAATACATTAAATCATCATCTCGGATAATAGAAATCAGCATCATAACACGTCCAAGAACTCCTCCAAAGCTCCATCTTCATATCATCTTTTATAATGACCTCCCATAACCAAATCAACGATCGAAACCCCGTCTTTTCACGATGAAATCTGCCATAAAAATATACTAACAGCAGTATCCAAGTCAAAAGATACAAACTAAACTAAAAACACAATATAAAGGACCCAAATTCCACCAATCAATAGGTTTAACATCAATAAAATACGTGTGTTAACACACACATCATACCTCGCTATGCAGAATTTTGAAAAGAGCTTTGTACCAACAAAAGGAAGCTAAAGGGTCGTAAGCATGTCTTCATAGGGGAGACTGTATTAGCCGTGTTAGAAACTCCCTGAGAAGTAAAAGGATCATGGAATGTTCACTATTTCTTGCACAATTGGGAGTACAAACATTATAGGATGTTTGATTGATTTAGATGTATCAACTAATTAATGTGATGCCCTTATCGATTCATAATTCTTTGAATTTAGGACCATTGCAACCAACTTGGGTTGTAATCCAACTTGATGATAGGTCTTTAGCACATCCTATGGGCGTAATTGAAGATGTTTTGATTAAAGTGAATGATCTTGTGTTTCCAGCAAATTTCTATGTGCTCAATACTGAAAATGGACAATATCAATCTAGCAGTCATGCCCCAGTTTTATTAGGAAGACCCTTCCTGAGTATTGTCAATACTAAGATTGATGTGAAGAGTTGTACTTGGTCCATGGAATTTGATGGCGATAAAACACATTTTAATATTTATGAAGCCATGAAACATCCTAGTGATTAAAGATTCCCTTTTTGAACGAATAAATCATACATGTCATTTGAGGATGATTTGTTTCATTTAAGTCATGACGAATTTGTGCAAGCCACTATGAGTTTGGATGTGGAGGAAGAAGATTTTCAATTTAGAGAGGACAATCATGACTTGTCATTTATAGAAGAAAAATTAAAACATCATGAAAAAGTTAAAGCTCTACAATTACCTTTAAGTCATGATAGAATCCGACCTGCGGTCGAGAATCCCCCAAATTTCGAAACAAAACCTTTACCAACTCAATTGAAATACGCTTTCTTGATAAATTGGAATAAATTATCCATCATTATTTCAAGCAAATTAACTATACCCCAAGAAGAAGATTTGCTTGATGTTTTACAATGACACAAAATTGTTATAGGATGGACAATCGCTGATATTAAAGGAATCAGTCCCTCCACTTATATGCATCGGATTTAATTAGAAGACAATGCAAAACCATCTCGCGAGCCTCAACAACAATTAAATCCGCCTATGATGGAAGTTGTCAAGAATGAGAATTTGAAATTACTCGATGTTGGAGTGATCTATCCGATTACTGACTCTCAGTGGGTTAGTCCTATTCACGTGGTGCATAAGAAGATAGCTCTTATTATTGTAAAAAAAGATAATGGTGAAATGACCGTAACCCGAATACAGAATGGTTGGAGAGTTTGCATTGAGTATCAAAAATTATATTCAAACACAACAAAAGATCATTTTTCATTGCCTTTTATAGACCAAATGCTTTAGAGACTAGCTGGAAGGTCACATTATTTCTTTTTAGATGGTTATTCTGGATATAACCAAATAGTAATTACATCAAAAGATCAAAAAAAGACAACATTCACATGTCCCTTTGGTACTTCTGCATATAGGCATATGCTGTTTGGATTATGCAATTCGTCAGCAACTTTTAAAAGATGTGTGATGTATACATTCTCTGTATATATTTTCATATAATAGAAATCTTCATGAATGTCTTTATGGTGTATGGCGATTCATTTGATGAATGCCTAAGAAATCTGAAAATGGTGTTGAAGAGATGCATTGAAATCAATTTGGTGTTAAATTATGAGAAATGTTATTTCATGGTTGAACGAGGAATTGTGTTAGTACACGTCGTATCGTTAAGGGATTAGAGGTAGACCGAGTTAACATTGTTATCTTTGATGAAATCAATCTTACTGGAACTGATGTGCAGGATGCTGCTTTGAGACTAGATTGATCAAACGAAGAAGCGGTGAGTCCCTAGATGAAGAACAAGAAGGAGACGCTGGAGAAGTTGAGACAGAGAGGAAGGAAGAGGCTAGAAATAAAAGAACTTCTAACCATCCAGACTTACAAACTAAAGAGAAGAAGGCCCAGACCTTGGAACCTAAAATAAAGGAACAAGACAAGTAAAAGGAACAAGCTTTGTAACAACCTTCGAATACACCTTTGGTGATAAAATCTGGAGGTATCAGAATGCACATCCGTAGGAAAGCATCATAGGTGACTTAACCACTAGAGTTCAAAAAAGGTCAAAGAACTAAATCTCTTCAAAATGCTTGTGCCTTTTCTGCATTTCTTTCACACGTTGAACCCGTCAAGTGGAGTTGGTTCAATGGTAAGCCGCTCCCCTCCTAACCGCGAGGTTAAGGGTTCGACACCTGATGACATAAAGAAACAACACCTCTATGTAAACATAGGGATAAGGTTTGCATAAATCACTGCATACATCACCTTGTTTTACAGGGGTGTCCTCAGCACATCCTGCACTTGACGGAATTATGTGGGTATGTTTCTTTCCTTTTCTTTCCTTTCCTTTCACATGCTGAACCCCATGATTGCAAAGAAGTCTTGAATGATCCTAATTGGGTGTGTCCTATGCAAAATGAACTAAACCAGTTTGAAAAAAACAATATATGGCTTCTAGAACCATGACAAAGTAATCATCTTGTAATAAGAACAAAATGGCTGTTTACAAATAAAATGGATAATAATGACATTATCACTCGATACAAAGAAAGATTAGTGCCTTCGAATACACCTTTGGTGATTAAATCTGGAGGTATCAGAATGAACATCCGTAGGACAGCATCATAGGTGACTTAACCACTAGAGTTCAATAAAGGTCAAAGAACTAAATCTCTTCAAAATGCTTGTGTCTTTTCTACATTTCTTTCACACGTTGAACCCGTCAAGTGGAGTTGGTTCAGTGATAAGCCGCTCCCCTCCTAACCTCGAGGTTAAGGGTTCGACACCTGATGACATAAAGAAACAACACCTCTATGTAAAAATAGGGATAAGGTTTGCATACATCACTGCATACATCACTGCATACATCACCTTGTTTTACAGGGGTGTCCTCCCCACACCATGCACTTGACAGGATTATGTGGGTACGTTTCTTTCCTTTGCTTTCACATGTTGAACCCCATGATTGCAAAGAAGTCTTGAATGATCCTAATTGGGTGTAACACCTCTATGTAAAAATAGGGATAAGATTTGCATACATCACTGCATACATCACCTTATTTTACAGGGGTGTCCTCCCCACACCATGCACTTGACGGGATTATGTGGGTACGTTTCTTTCCTTTGCTTTCACATGTTGAATCCATGATTGCAAAGAAGTCTTGAATGATCCTAATTGGGTGTAACACCTCTATGTAAAAATAGAGATAAGGTTTGCATACATCACTGCATACATCATCTTGTTTTACAGGGGTGTCCTCCCCACACCATGCACTTGACGGGATTATGTGGGTACGTTTCTTTCCTTTTCTTTCCTTTTCTTTCACATGTTGAACCCCATGATTGCAAAGAACTCTTGAATGATCCTAATTGGGTGTCTCCTATGCAAAATGAACTAAACCAGTTTGAAAAAAGCAATATATGGCTTCTAGAACCTAGACAAAGTAATCATCTTGTAATAAGAACAAAATGGGTGTTTACAAATAAAATGGATAATAATGACATTATCACTCGATGCAAAGAAAGATTAGTGGTCAAGGGCTATAGTCAAGAAGAGATGATAGGTTATGAAGAGACAGTTGTCCCACTTGGTAGATTAGAAGTTATTAGGATGCTAATTGCCTTTCTTGCACAAAAATATTTCAAGCTATATCAAATGGATGTAAAAAAAATACTTTTCTAAATGGATATCTAAAGGAAAATGTTTATGTTGAATAACCCCCTGGCATTGAAGATATAACGTATCTAGATCATGTTTTCAAACTTGACAAAGTTTTATATGGTCTCAAACAAGTCCTTATAGTTTGGTATGAAAGAGTGTGAGTCTTTGCTATTGCATAAATTTTGAAAAGGAAAAATTGATACTATACATAAAAACACATGGTGATCATGATCTGTTAGTTGTATAAATATATGTTGATATATCATCATCGGTGCAACTAATGAGCTTCTTTAATGTGAGAAGAAGAGAGTATTTTATTCATTAAAATGATTTTGATTTTCGTGATTTTGGTTTTTTTTATTATTATTGATTTTAATTTTCACAGTTTGAAACAACAATACTAACCAACACCTTAATTACTCACTTAGTTTCACACCTATTAAATTAAAATATTCCACCCAAAAAAACTTTAAAATCTTTTATCATTTGAGACCTTGTTCCGTCGAGAGTGATGGAGTACAATTTAGTATTAAAACTAAAGAAACTAAGCTCTGGAACAACATGTGCAGTTGCATTTTCTTGACTTACAAAGCCGCCAACTATACAATTAGTATCACTATCCTTTTGGACCGATGGAGTAACTGTGTTCCGTCACGTTACTCTCAATTATTGCTTCTTTAATCATCATTCAACAACAAAACAAACATTACAAACCCAGATCATTACTCCCATCAACCCAAACCCCTCATAATAACAACTCTCATCCCACCACCCTGTTCTTCCACACTGCTCAACAGCAATAATCTCATTCCAATTTCACACCCTGTCATTCCTCACTCTCACTCCCCATTTCTTCTCTCCCCTCATCCTCTTCATCACCATGCCCGGCATCGTCTCAGCCAAGACACCTCCCCCTCGCCTCTCCCTTCCCCTCACCACCACCACCA
>JAOVYX010002975.1:0-11324 GCA_035668315.1 Drosera spatulata
AGGGCACTTGCAACTTCATAGAAGACTATAGCATGAAAGAAATAAAAGATCGGGCCCTTCAAACCTTGACCATTGTCACACCCACAGTAGCAAGAAGACCAACTTCAGAGGCACCTAAAAGTTCCCCACGTTTCAATACGACAGCGTCTTCCTCAATGTCAGATCCCTGGTAGATGAAAGATCAAGATCAACATCCGATTTTAAAGATCTCCTCAATCAAGCATAATTTTGTTAAACTAAGTAAAACAAAATCTACAAGCTTCTCTCCTTCCATGTCAATTCAAACTACTGCGAGTCTCATGACCCTAATACCCAAACAATTTTTCAAATACCTGATTCTCTAATTAATGGGACATAGGAGCAAATAGATATATCTTGCCAATTGAAATAGCTCATGCATCTTACAGGAAACCAAAAAGAAAAAAGAAAAAAAAAGAAAGAAAAAAGAAAACTGAAAAACAGTGTTCCCAAACTTTACACCCAAAGAGGAACCAAATACACTTACCCCAAGATCCATCAGAAAAGCACACTACAAAAGATCCAGAAAGCATTAAGTGGATACATAAGAAGATGTTCATACAATTGGGCGAATGTCGGTGCCTGGACTAGTCTGCACGAGGATTCTCACTCGCTTTGTCTGAACAGATTCATCTTTAACTACTTCAGTATCCTCGACCTGGACTACAGCATCAGCTCCATCAGGAATGGGACCTAAAGAAACCAAAGCAAATTCCTAATGCACATTTGTGATCACCATTTCACCAGTTCAAGGTTTCCCGATAAGGTGTGAGTCGCAAAATCATATCTATAGCTTTATCTATCGCTTTTTATAGAAAGGGGATAAACTTGGCAATAACGAGAGAGTGGTCAACAGCTTAGCACCCAGTGCAATTATTTTGTCACCAACAGGTATAATTCGTCCACAACACATGTACACACTGCAGTTGCATATAGAATGCAGATGAACTTGCCCCCGGTGGTCACATAAGCTACAGTTCCAGAAGTAACTGCCAAAGCTAACCCATCATTTCCAGCCCTTGATTCCGTGATTACAGGATACTCTCCAGGTCCATCAGCAGCAATCACTGCATAACCATCCTGCAACACACACTCACAACATTAGAGCAAGTGAACAACAGAGTCACACCGAAACCCTAACTGCAACATCCACCAAACTCTAACCTACAACAACCACTCAGCTCAGCCACAGCAACAACAACATCACAAAAAACCAAACTCTATTCTATATGCCACTAATCTGCTACACGATTATGATCATTGAGCATTCGATTAGTCCACAACGGTTGGAGAAGTGGTCATCAATCCTTCCCCCAACCACGTGGTCAGGGGTTCGAAACTTTCCAAAAGCTTCAGGAAATAGCCTTTCCTCGAGTCAAGGGTAAGACTGCGCATATTTCTGAGTTGTTACTACCATACAATGATACATAACTGACTACTAATTCAATTACGATGAATAATTAAACGGATATAATCAGGAGGAAAAGGTGACTAGGGTTTTTGTTCGACCTTGATCGAGGCGGGGAATGGAGGGAGAGGATCGGGAGCTCGAATCTCCTCCGCCAACACTTTGCCGAGCGCTTCGTGGAGCGGAACGGAGATCGTGTCGAGGCGTTTCGCTACTCGGAGAACTGTTTCCAGCGCCGCCTCCGCCGATATCATCGTCTCGCCGCCGGCGGAGCTGATCCGATTCGGTTCGGTCGAAATGATGGGTTATGTTTTGGGGTTATGTTCAGACATGGAGAGCCAAGGCTTTCACCAGTGTCAACATGAATCTTTATTGGTGGTTGAGTTCATTTTTTATACTCCCTAGTCCCCGCACAACATCATCAAACCTGTCTGGAATTTTCGAGATAAAATTTGAACGAAACGAGGGAATGATCCATTAGTATTTTATATAATTTTTATAAATAATCATATAATATATATTAAAATATGATTATAAAGGTGAGACGATGAAAATATTTTTAACATTATTATGATGGGTTTGAATTATAAAAATGATTTTTAAATAGAATGAACTCGCAAGAACCAGAGGAAGCAATGGAATACTCAAATCTATTCCGGTTTGTCTATTTGGTTACTTTCAAGGGAATACAATCAATCAAAAATTTGGATCATAATGCCCTCGAATGGGTACTGAACCCCAGCCTTGCATTGTTCATCGTCTCTCCTAAAGGCCCAATTTCCTTAGCTGCCAATTGTCTTCGCCCCTTCAATCCCAGCCCTTGTATGAAACGGCGACGACAAACAGAAGGTCACGATGGCCAGCAACACAGGGAAGATGCGTATCGACGAGCGGCACGCGACGATGAGAATGAGCACACGACGGATTCGAGGACGATTAGCACACGACGGCTTCGAGGACGATTAGCACATGACGGCGACGGCGGCGAGGAGCACAGGATGGCCCCGATGACGACAAGAGGCAACGACGACCAACACACGGCGAGAAGCAGGAGGGCATCTGGTGTCGTTGTCCAATTTCTCATTCCTTTTCTAGGGGGAACAACTGATTCTTGACAAGGAATCAAATAGCAGTTTTTGACAAGAATTTGATTCCGTAAGTAATGCTTCGTTCCGGCTCCGCAAAGCAACCAAACGCAATTTTGCACATGAAATCGGAATGAAGTAATCCATTCCGACAGTGATTTCAACGAACCAAACGTTGTCTTGGAATGAATCTCATAAAAAATGTTGCATATGCGGGTAAGGTAAAAATTGTTAAATATGACATTCTAATATTGTTAATGTGTCATCCGGGTGATATTTTAGTTTAATCTTTTTATAAAGAATTTTCACAAAAAAAACCAATATATATTTATCATAAAATGAATAATATAACTTTTCATCCAATTGATAATCGTATCCATGAATTAAAATAGTAAAACGAAATGCATAGACAAAAGATATCGAAAAAAGTTATTGATTTTTCTTTTTCTTTTTTCTTTTTAATGAAGTTTTAAATAATAATGTGAAAATTAGTTAGTTTCTTTTGTCCAAGGTCAATCATAGAAAACAACGTCGATGTAAGAATAATGTTATTAAATTAATTTATAAATTATTCAGGTATTTCATTTATGTTTGTTAATATTGTCAAATATTTTCGTAAAATTTCTTTTGGATAAACAATATGAATATATATATCTTCTATAATATAATTTGTATGAAATTATCATGATATTTTCAAATAGGATCCACGAGTTCCTTAAAATCCTTTTTTTATCTTTGATTTTACTTTGTTTTTTCTTCTCTGTTGAAATAATAACACTTATCAAATTAATTTTATATGAATCAAATCAAGTTTTATAATGAGTGATGTAAAAACTTTTGGCTTATTTTTTGACGAAAATTCCCAAATTTTTATAATAAAATATTTTCAATCGTATCATTTGTCGTAATAATTAATACTAATAATATATATTCTTTTGTTATGATATATATACAAGAATTATCAATATTTATGAATTTTAATAATAGTTGATGTTGATCATTAATATATTGTATTAGGATGACATATTATGATATCGATCTCCATATTTATAATATATATATATATACATAAATGTTGTGCTTGTTGTGAGTTGCATAAGTTGAAGACACATCAATTAAATAAGAAAAAAATGGAATTTGTTATTAACGATGTGTGTTGTCAATAAAGATTTTTTTTAATTATTTTTGTTTTTAAAATTCTCAAATTATTTAATTTTTATCATGAATTAATTTCTAACAATTTGTATCATATTTTTTTTTAATAAATAAAATTAATAAAAATAAACGTTTCAAACTTTGTGTTGTAAAATTTGAACAAAAAATAAAAGAAACCATACCGAGAAAAGACAAATGACTTGCACAAAAAGACACAGCGTTACCCTCTCTCGTGAACCCATCTTGTCAAAAAATCACAAAAACAAAAACACAACCTGTTCTCAATCATTTCCCATCAAAACCCTAACCCAAAAATCCCCAAATCATGCCCCAAAAATCCACAAATCACCCCAAATCGGACCCCTCGAAACCCTAATTTCACCCCCAAATCCTAAACCCCACAATGACAGGACCCCTAGCACCACCCCAAATCGACCCAATCAACCCCTTAATCTCCCCATCGAGCTCAAAATCGATAACGGAAACCCTAAATGGGACCCACAAGTTCGTCATCGAGGGGTACTCGTTGGCGAAGGGGATGGGAATCGGGAAACACATAGCTAGTGAGAATTTTAGTGTCGGTGGGTATCAATGGGCGATATATTTCTATCCTGATGGGAAGAATCCCGAGGATAATTCGACGTATGTGTCGGTGTTTATCGCGCTAGCGAGCGACGGGACGGATGTGAGGGCGTTGTTTGAGTTGAAATTGGTTGATCAGAGTGGGAAGAATAAGGATAAGATTCATAGTCATTTTGATCGCGCGCTTGAGAGTGGGCCGTATACGCTGAAGTATCGGGGGAGTATGTGGTATGTAGGGGTTTGGATGGCGCGGATATGATCGTGTGTGTTGTGTCGTATTTGTTCGAATGTGGTGTTGATCAAAGTCTGTTTTCTGCCGTAATTTGATGGCCTGTGTTTGTGATCATTGGCTTTGCAATGGAGATCACACATGGAAAGAGATTACTATGTTTGTGGAGTGGCGATGAGTCCATCAATGATGAAGTGATATGTATCAGATTTATGATGGATAGTACTTCATCATTTTCCCACGTTTCTGTCTAACAGTTGCTTTTACTTTGTAAGATTTAGTTAATTAATTGGGGCGATTACTTTTAGGTTTTGATTATCAGTTTCTATCACGTTATTATTTGGTTAGTTTAGATCATACTTCTCATGTAACTCCTTATGTAAAGGAGATGGTCAAGAATCAAGAGGGTTGGTTCAGTGGTAAGTCGCTCCTTCTCCTAACCATAATAGGGGTAAGATTGCGAACATCACCATGAATGCCCTCCTCACACCCTGCATTCGGTAGGATTATGCGGATAGGTCCCTTTGAGATGAAGGTGGGTAGGAAATGAAGGTTGAATGGATATTCACCTTTCCTTTTTGTATAAAGAAGATGAAGGTTGGATGGATATTCAAGCAGATTTGTATCAACGTTTATTTCTCTAAAATCCATCGTCTTCTTCCTCTCACCATTTGCCCGAGTTTTATCCTTACTCGAAAAAGATGCATATCTTCTCTTTAATCCTATTTTCTAGAGTTTGATCCTTCCTCGAAAAAGGATCGTATCAGAAAGTGACTAGGATGATGCCCAGATTGACTGTTGAGATGCTGTCCAACTTGTTGATTGTCACAATTTTACGGCTATCCAAATTTTTTGTTGCTGAACATCTCATACCTTCATTCCCCAGCTATCAATGAGTCATTGATATCACATAGTTTCATGTGTCGCATAAGTAAATAATGTTGATAAATATATAGTTGCTCTCATGTTTCTTCTTATAAGAAACGTTACAAAACAAACTCATAACTCATTATATTTGCCATGAAACTTATGCATTTAGATTATCCGGAGGTCCTTGCCATACTTGTAGTGTACCTTTGGAGACTTGTCGGCCATTTAGTCACTGGCTAAATGCATAGAGATCATTTGGGTGGTATTGAATTTTGAGTTCCTCTGCTAGGTATTTATCGCCTTGCACTTGACATCAGTGTTGTTGATCTTTAGACTTAAGAGGCCTGTGAATTATGTCATGGAATCCTTGAACTAGATAAAGTTATGCTTTGTGATGCACGCTTTTCAACCTTATTCTGAGTGCGCTTTGATAGACATTACTTTTCCTGGGGTGTTTCTCTGCAGGGGTTACAAGCGCTTCTTCAGACGCACCTCGCTTGAACAATCAGATTATCTGAAGGATGACTGCCTTATATTTCAATGCACTGTTGGTGTTGTAGTTTCGGCTATGGATTGTTCAAGACTACATCCTATTCAGGTGCCCGAGTCTGATATAGGCACTCATTTCGGCATGCTACTGGATGACATGGAAGGTTCTGATGTTGTCTTCAATGTTGCTGGAGAGAAGTTCCGCGCTCATAAATTGGTATTAGCTGCACGGTCACCTGCATTCCGTAT
The DNA here is from genome assembly GCA_035668315.1 of Drosera spatulata. Classification (NCBI taxonomy): domain Eukaryota; kingdom Viridiplantae; phylum Streptophyta; class Magnoliopsida; order Caryophyllales; family Droseraceae; genus Drosera; species Drosera spatulata. Next base: position 6,086 of record JAOVYX010002975.1, read on the forward strand.
GGAATTTTTTGAGAACTTAGATGACGATAAGGAAGAGATTGTTTTGACAGATATGGAGCCGATTGTGTTCAAGGTGATGACCGTATTTGGACGGTATCCCTCTGCTCTATTGTACATTTTTCCTCACTAACCATCAGTACCAGTTGGCAGTTGTTGCCTTATTTATCTCTCGAGTCTGGACTGATGTCTAAAGTTTCTTCCACTCCTGCAGGCTATATTGCACTTTATATACAGCGATAACCTTCTCGAAGGTGTTGATTTTGATCCATCAAGCGCCGACTGTGATTTACCAATAACAGAATCATTAATAGTCAAGGTGCTGGAAGCTTCGGACAAGTATGGTCTGACGAGACTCAAGCGGTTATGTGAGTCTTGTTTGTGCAAAGCCGTATCTGTGAATTCAGTCTGTAAGGTCCTTGCTTTAGCAGATAGCCACCATGCGACTGAGTTGAAGTCCATTTGCCTTAAATTTACTGCCGAGAACCTAGCAGGTAATTAATGTATGATTATGGGGAATTCTTGGTTATACAGTTTCTTATTCTTCAGTATGTGTTTTTATTCCGAATCGTATCTCCTCTCATCTGTTGGCAATGTTGTGTGGCTATAACCGAGTACTGGAATGGGTCGCATGAGAAGTAAGAAAGAAAATGTCGGAACAGAAGCTTTGAGATTCTGTTACTGATTGTGCTAAGCTGAACATGTGCTAGTGCTTCTTGTTGTGAGCTAGGAGCTTGAGTCTTGTGAATCTACTGATCTCATCTTTCCTTTAACTAGTGTCTCAGATGGTTTTCTTCCCCTTCTCTGAATGTAGATTAATCGGTTAACTGGTAGTCATAACGTTAAATTCATGAGCTTCCTGTATCATGTCTGCTTTCATTACTCTTAGCTTTTTTCCGTTATTTTAATTATCTGATTTACCACATTTATATCAGATTGTGCTTCGGCATGATGTGTTCCAATACTGGCTCCTGGTTTGTATATCTAACTTTTTCCCTTGCAAACATTTCAGCTGTAATGAGAACCGATGGCTTCTTTTACTTCAAAGAGAACTGCCCATCCCTGCAATCAGAGCTGTTGAAGACCGTGGCTGGTTGCGAGGAAGACTGCAGCAGCGGAGGTGGTAGATCTCGAAGTGTATGGGGCCATCTCTCGGATGGTGGCGATACTGATGGTAGGCGGGTGAGGCCTAGGACCTGATGAAATCTGTAATCAACATGTTTGTTGTACCGTATAATGAAGTAGACGATAACGATGAAGAAGGTTTGTAATGTGCGAAAATCATCATTGGGCAGCCGGCAATCATCATGTATTAGTTACAGGAGATTTAGTCGCTTACAGAAGGCGGCCCATTGTTCATCTTGTAGCTTCGAGGTGGTGGTGGTTGTTGCAGGTTGAATGAAAGTGTTGTATCCATTTAAATGAATGAATGCTGCCAATGTGCCGATGGGAAGTTGGTTTCTTGATGGGACTTGGTAAGTTCCTATCGATGAAGAACGGGTTTGTATGTGTTAACTCTACATGACGAACTAAGAGTCGATGTGAAGCTAAAAACATCACCGAGTTGAATGTACATGGCAATGGTTGTTTTCCTTTCGACGTAAACTGGATAAAGCGTAGTTACTTGTGACTCGTGGGTTATGGATACCGTTGGAATTGCTCCCTAAATGTTATTAGGGATGCATGAGAATGATTAACTTTGTATAAAATCTTAATTATTTGTGTTGAAGCAAAGAGAAACAATGTGATTATTTGGACATCAAAATCATATTGAAATTCTTGTAGGGAGTGAGTGTTCTTAAAAGTAAGACCTAGAACCATCTCTTACTTCTTTAGTTAGATGGAAAGTGAATGGGCTAATGGACCTAAACACACGTGCACGTCGGGCCAGGCCTGAGCTTGAGTGTACCAATATCATTACGCACGTGGTCGCATGTGTGCTTGGCCCGAACTAGGCCATGTCACCTTGACACGGCCGTGTCTCGTTCTGGGTAACTAACATGGTTCGTGTCTTTTCATCCAAAAAACATAATCTTATGCGATTAAACACATTGGACAATTTTTAATCATCTAACATCTATATATTCATCTTCAATCCTTCATAAACACATCTATCATTCATTCAAGCACCAAATATCATTACACGCATGATTGTATGTGTGTTTGGCCCGAACTAGGTTGTGTCAAGGTGATACGACGGTGTCTCGTTCTGAGTAACTGACATGGTTCGCGGTATTTCATCTAATAAACGTATTCTTATGCGATTAAACACATTTCTTGAACGATTTTCAATCATCCAACATCTATACATTCATCTTCCATCCTTCACAAACACATCTATCATTAATTCAAACACAAATCCAGGAAAAAAAAACCGGATTTTTTCCGAACAACAAAGAAAAATCTAAGAAACTTGTTGAATTCGTTATTTTTCGAGTTCATTAAGACTTAGTCGTATCCTAGAGGGACACTTACCTACAAATCCAGACGACATTGATAGGGGCAATTAGTTCCTTAAAATAAACAGTTTTCTACAATTCTAATCCGATTAAAAAAGATCGATATTTTGTTTGTATTTGAAGATCGAAGTCGCTTTAAAATGTATATATAGTTGTTGTACTAGAATCTTGTATACATCTCAAACAGATACAAACCACATGATCGTGAACTGCGTATTCTCGACACGGCATATTATAAAAATGAAAATTGAAACGGGTTGCAGCTGACTTAACATGCACACACAATAGGGCAGAACAGAAACACAGCTGGATTATAATTTCGCAGCAGCCATTTTCCAATCTCATTCATCCATCCATTTCTTCGTTGATTCTCCTCCTCCTCTGCATTGTGAATCGATATCACTCATCAATCACAGGCAAGCTCTCTCTTCTTTTGCTCTTCTCTCACTGACATTGTTTATTTCTCTGCCCTCTTGTTACAAACCCTAGACTCATCCTTGGATCGATTTTTTTAGCTCTTCAGCTAATTGAAATTGAGTAAGCTGTAAATTCGAAATTCGTCTTGGTTAATGAGACGTGAATTAGAATTGTGATTGTGGGTGTAACAACCCGATTATTTTGATTACAATTTTGATTAAATCATTATGCTTTATATTTGGAAGATACTTATATGGAATTTACATGAAGGATTGAAATACATTTAAAAAAAACATTAAAGGATATTATATTTATGTGAATATTTTTAAGGGAATTTATCGTTGGTACTTAAAATTTTTGATAAGTAGTGATTTGATTTTATTGTGTTTAAATGGATACACTTGTAAGGCAGACGGTTTCCATTTATTCTCCAGCGCGTGGAAGTGTTGGAGCATAATTGAGATATTTAGAATTACAAAAGGAGATTAGGCCACGTTCACTTTGCTCTACTCTGTTTTGAGTAAAATAAATAGCATATCAAAGTTTAGGGTAAAAGGAACAGAATGAGACTACGCTCTTGCAAATCGGTCGGAAGAACAGTGTATAGTAGTTGGGATCATCGTTTGGTACGTGATTGTCATAGCTTCCTATTTCTCTTGACCGGTCTCTAATCCCTTATTCGTATTCTCCTTTTGACTCATGATATTTTTGACTCAGTTATTTGATTGGTCTCTGTCATTTATTGAATTTATCGAGTTTACATATTATATTAATGGGATATTATAAATCAGATCGTATATACGATGGAATTAGCTTCATTGATGTTTTTATATGGAGGTTAATCTGTTCGTTAATCTGAACAGTGACAAAAGAATTGACGAATTAATATGTTTTCCTACCAATTGGTATGCCGAGGTTTTATGTTTTTGGACATATTGCACATAATGTAGACATGGACCCAGGATTCAACGTGTTTTTTTTTTTGTCAAAAGGCCTTCGGATGAGTCAATATGAAAATTGGTATCGATTTATGGTCACTTGTTAAGGGGTTGTTTGGCATTGCTGTCAAAAGTGGAGAAACCAAAACCAAAAACAGAAACAGAAAATCAGTAGCAACAATCAAAATCTTTTTTTTTTCAAATTAAATGATTTTTTTGTAAAAAGAATCTTGAATACTGCACTTTGATGAAATAGAAAATAGAAATAAAAAAACTATTTTTTCTGGTTTTTGTTTTTTTGCTTCTAAACCTACCTAGGTTGGGAATTTTTATTCCGTCCCTAGTCGGTCGCAAGTCCGGATAAAATGGTGAGGGTTGTGTGTTAGGTAGCCGACAGCCAACACGTAAAAAGTCCCGTTAGATCTCTCAACATGAATACGATCTTGTGAAAATTTCCTTGGGATGTACCTCAGCAGCGACGCGTTGCACAGCCTGAGTGTTTCAAAAAATGAGCAAAAGCCGCTACATCGACGACCGGATGTAGTGAAAAATAAGCAAGGGTTCCAGCATCATGGACGTATGCGATTAAAGAAGTTAGTCCAGAAAAATAGAGTTCGTTTAGATAGTTGAAATATTGGGACCTTAAATGGAAAATTTTTAGAGGTAGTAGACATAATGATTAAAAGGGGATTCATATCGCTTGCTTACAAGAGACGAAGTGGACCAAAAATAAGGATAAGCTTATTCAAAGTTCGGGGTTCAAGCTATGGTATTGCGGTCAAAGTCGGACTAGGAATGGAGTTGGTATAATTATGCGTAAAGAGTTGATAGAAAATGTGGTTAGTATCAAACGTTGGAGAGATATGGTGATTTCTATTAAGGTGTTGATTGAGAAGGAAGTGATTAATGTGGTAAGTGTTTATGCTCCGCAAGTAGGTCTTGGAGAAGATGCTAATGTTCAGTTTTGGGAAGACATGGATGAAGTAGTACTGTCGATCCCTGAGAGAGAAAAAGTCTTTATTGGTGGGGATATAATTGGACATGTCGGTGAGGAGAAAGATGGTTACTCAGTACTTCGCAGAGGATTTGGTTTTGGTGAGAGAAATGTAGAAGGGAGAAGTATATTGGATTTTGCTGTGACATATGACTTTATGGTTGCGAATACCTTCTTTAAAAAACGTGAAGAGCATTTGATAACTTTTAAGAGTGGTTTATGCAAGTCTCAGATTGATTACTTATGAGACGAAGAGACCTGAAGGATTGCAAGGACTGTAAGGTTATCCCAGGAAAATGTTTGACCACTCAACACCATTTGTTAGTTATAGATGTATTTCTGTCTCAAATAGAAAAAAAAAAACAAAATGTAATCTCATAAGGACAAAATGGTGGAACTTAAAAGGAGATGAGCAAAAGTTTTTCAGAGAGAGG